>JBAGKK010516339.1:0-13587 GCA_037177015.1 Euceroptres primus
TCTGAGTAATCACCCCTCAGAGTAGGGGGTGAGTTGTACCGCGCAGGTGGCACGCTCCTTCCGTAGCTCATATCTCGAAAGGGGGTCGTTTTTGGTTAAAAGTGTATATAACTGAAATTATGTAGAATTTTCCGTTCTACAATTTAAGTCTTATACATTTTCCTCAAAAAAACCATCTTGTTTCAAGATATGAGCCAGGGAAGAAGCGTGTCACCCGCGAAGTGAAACTCACCCCCTACTTTGAGGGTCGATTACTCAAAAGGTATGACTCGCAGAGGAAAAATTTATACTACCATTCTTATTGTAAATTACAAATACTATTTTAATGAAAAAAATCATTTTTTTCAATGCACCCTTTCCAAGATAAACGTCAAAAAGCATTTTTTGGGGTGTTTTGCTCGATTTAAGGGTGGTTTCACCCTTCATTTAAAGTCCAACTTATTTTATGTTATCTACCAATGCCTTAAGGAATATGTTTGTCAAGTATTAATAATTTATATTGAGTTTTTTTATAAATGTTAAAAAAATTAGCGGCCATTTTGAATTTTTTCACCCTTAAATTTATAATTAGCAACCCCCAAATACATAAATACACTATTTTCATGGCTTTGGGACTGCATTTGTTCAAGTTTTTCAACTTTAAAAACGATTTTACGGAAATCTTTGTTTAAAAAAATAACAATTAGCGGCAAGATCTTTGTTTTAACTTTTCATTACACTTCTTTAGCAACACAATGCAAAAGGTTTTATTCAAATCGGTGGAACGCCGTCGGGTTTCCAAGTTTAAATCTTGGTTGACTCCTCTAAAATAGATCTTTTTAAATTTATATATATATATTTGAAAACTATTTAAAAACTCTTAACCAGCAATTTATCAAGGTAGGAGCTGTAATTGCGAATTATTTTAATAATAACATCAAAGGTATACTAATTTCACGATAAGTGTTTACGTAACCATTTAATTAGTGGCTGAACGTACTTCACGTGCAATGATAACTAACTATGTAGCAGCAGTGCTTGATGTTCCATCGAGCGCGTTTGTTGCAGGGTGGTCTAACAAGTACCTTGATATATTGAACAACTGAGTGGATTCCCCCTGGTGTTGGAAATAGATTGAACGGTGGAGGCAATGATGTTTGCTCCATAAAGTCAATATAAACCTGGAAGTGTTATTTTAATTAATGCTAATGGTGTACAGGAAAATAAATTTTAATTAATATTTTGGCTGATAATTGTTTTTTTTTACCTCCGTTCTTCCAAAAGTCCACTCTACACCAATGTTTTCCGTTACTCTAGTGAAAGTATTCGCCATACAAGCAATCAACATATTCAAAACCACAATAACGGAGATAAATTCGAAAGCTAGAATTGAATGAAAATGTAGAACGGAAAGGTTCCATGAAGAAATCAATAAACTCGTACGTAAATGAATTTACTGGCAAAGGCAATGTATCCAATAAACTCGGTAAAAGTGTGTTTATTGACAATAGTTTCCGTCTCCGATTCGCCTGGAAGATTTTCGATAATCACATCAGCACTCTCGATGGCACTCAAACAAAAAATTGCCCAGAATAATGTTTTCAAGGTGGACATAAAGCTGACAAAAGAACCAACTTGTTGCACTTTTATTTTGGAGTCGTCATCGATGAATACCATTCCTTCATAGTATTGATAGAATTTTGCCAGTCCTAAAATAAGTAAAATAATGTAATATTTATTGCAGGTTGTGAAAACATTATATTATATTCAGGGATACTGGTCACCCTGCATATTATAGTTTTTTATAATTTATGTAAAAATAAACAGTATCGAAATTACTGACCTATCGAGAAAGCCATTATAATTATAGAAAAAATGACTATGAATTTGGAAACATCAGTGACCATTTTTCCCAAAGAAATTTGAAGATGACCCAGTCGATAGTCAAGTTGGCAAATGAAAAGTAGTTTGAAAAAAGCCATAATAGTAGCAATACAGAAAATTCCTTCTGCTATCAAGGTCGGATCGAACTTGTGCCAATATTTCCTTTCGAGATCACGCTGGCCATTTATTTGCACGTCAATAGCAGCTGCAACCCAGAATAAAAATGCCAACACGAACAAACCTAGCATCGAAGTTTCGTACCTGTATTATTCCAAGAAATGGATTCAATTTTCTATCAACTTTTCTGAGTTTGTTTTAAATCACGTTTCCTTTACCAGTTTCTGGGTGTTCGGAAGAATCGTCTCGGACCTTGAATTATGCACAATCGAAATGCCGACCACACATACGATGTTACAAAGACAATCAATACAATTTCATATCCTACAAAAGGTTCCTTTTATTACAACTGAAGAAAAAAGTTTGGTTCAATAAAAAAATAAAGTAGGAATACAGACCAGTATTTGGTGGACCTCGTAATTGTTCTTTCCTATCTTGATTCGACTGCAAATAAACAAAAAACAAAAATACTGCATAGCTGCAAAAATTCGAAAGGAATTTATTTGCTGGAATTTGCCAATGTTTCGCTTTTTTCGATTTTGGAGCAATGAGAACTATTATTGCAATAATCGGCAGCATTAAAATTCGGGGAATGACCATTAAAGTTTTCATAATGGAGCATTTGATTTTCCATTCGTACCAATCACTTATCCATTTATTCTCGATCACCTGGAAATCGTGACTTGATTAATTTTTTTAGATTATTTAATTTTTATTTTTATATAAAATTAAATAAATTATTATTCAATTTATGAGTACCCGCTGAATATTTGGATGTGCCACGAACGTTTTTTGCTTGCAATCCATTGCGAGTAATAATCGTGGATATACAAATCGAGTTGATAGATCCAAACCAGTACTCTGATTTAAAATTAGTTCTACTTCCTCCGCTGTACGAGCACATCCAATTAATTCTGTCGCAAACTCAGCAACGCTCTAATTAAAAATGTAAAAGTCGAAAATAAAATTTGGATTATTGGGTTTTGAATCAAATTGAATCTTAGATATATATTATAAATGTTTTAATTTATTTTAAAAAATTACTCGAGCAATATCTCTGTAGGCATAAAAATATTCCCTTTCGAAATGAGCAGAGTCACTCAATTCTCTCGATAACAGGAACGCTTCAAGAATTGGATCATCAGTTGTCTGGCAAATAAAAGCTGGATTTGTTACAGCTTTATATAGGGAAAGTCTCATTTTTTGCAAAGTCAATGGATCCTCATTGTTTCTTTGATTTCTAGAATACTGTCACTTCAAATTATTCGTTTTTTAATCCTCTCTATTAAATATACTAATATTATACAAAGATATTAAAATAATAGTTAATAAATATCATTTAGATCAATGAAAATTCTATACATTTTATACAATTTAATAAAAATTTAGTACTTGCAGTCGCTGCAATTGCATGTCGGTGGATGCGGTTTTTGAAGAGTATGTCCACGTTCCAATAAAATGGAAATGATTTCAAAGTGCCCATATTGAGCTGCTACACAAAGGGGTGTCGTTTCGTCAAGAAAATCTGCACTTTCGGTGATTCCTGCTCGCTCTAAGCCTGGAGTCATTTGTTTCAATTTATCTAAGATCATGAAAGCAATTTTTTGTGCATTTTGTCTAATTGCATGTAGAGCAGTATCTCCGACATCTATGTATTCTTGTGATAGTAGAAATTCCACCATGGCTATATTTCTATCTAGAACCGCTATGTGCAGTGCAGTTACACCCTGAGTAAAAGGCGTTATTTTGAAAATTTATTAAGAATAACAATTTGAAAGCGTAAATGATTTATTAAAACTTTTGAACCTGAAAGTTGCTACTTTGTCCTATAATACCATATAGAAATTTTGTATGAAAGAACTTTATATACTTTATATATTTTTCATACTTTAGAAAGTGTACTATGGGATTATGGTCTTTTATTATATAGTTATGTTTTTTCGCGTATGGAATATATATGTCTATAATATAAATTTTCTCTTTAAAAGAAACATAAAGGTTGCTCGTTGATAATATTTCATTGGCTATGGGGTCTTTTTCTTAAGATCTACTATTACTACTTAGCTGTAAATAAAACACTTTAAAGATCGGCAAACGTTTTGGCCCAAATGGGAGCCCTCTTCAGTGCCAAATAGTAATAATGGTCATGCAATTAAGAATTAAAAACTAATACATATTATCTAAGATAAAAAATATGCGACGACTTATTCAGTCAGGCTTTTACTCGGGCTTTTATGTCAGTGATTGCTCAAGCAGACGAGGAGATCCTTACATGTTCAGGCGTGCGCCTGCACATGCGAATGTGTGTGTGTGTGTGTGTGTGTGTGTACTAACTGTATTCAAGTACTCTTTATTTAACAAGATTTTTAAAGAATTTTTTCTACGAAACAGAATTATTTATTTATTCATTTGTAATATTAATTCACCAATTTGATTATGAAACTGTAACTTATTTTCACTTAAGTACACTTGACTATTAAAAATATACAGACAATTTGGTAACAAAACTTTTTAAATTTATAAACTTTTATTATCAAACTGTAACACTTGAAATTAATTATTGTTTTTGAATCATGATCATAAGAAAAGGATCAGTTTTATCATGAACAGAACTTTTTTAGCACCTGAATACCCTTGATTATTTAAATAACAATTTTATTATAAGACTGAAGCTTTTTTTTGCACTTGAATAAACTTTACTGTTAAGTACTTATTTGCACCTAAGTACACTTGTCTATCAAAGATTATACAGACCATTTGGTCACAAAATTTTTTGAATTTATAAACTTTTATTTTCAAACTGTCACACTTGAAATTAATTATTGTTTTTGAATCATAATCATAAGAAAAGGATCAGTTTTATCATGAACAGAACTTTTTTAGCACCTGAATACCCCTGATTATTTAAATAACAATTTTATTATAAGACTGAAACTTTTTTGCACCTGACTAAACTTGTCTGTTAAGTTATAACACAATTTGGTTTTAAAGATTTTGGATTTGTTATATTTAATTTTGTCACTTTAATTGAACATAATTTGTAAATTTGAACCACTTGAACAATTATTGTGATTATAATTTTTGAGTCACAGCAGCGATAGATTTTGTATATTTCTACTTCACCACTAAACCAATTATGTAAAGAGATCCCCCTATTTTATTTTTATTTCTAATTTCATAAGAACAAATTTGATTAAGAACTGAATTTTCAGCACTTTAGTAAACTGGACTCTTAAGTTATAAAACAATTTGGCCAAAAAAATTTTTGATTTGTTATATTCATTTATATATTTTTATGTTCACTTTAATTTTACTGAATTGTTGTTGTTAATTTAACTGAATTGTCATAATAATTGTTCAAGTGTTTCAAGTTTACAAATAGAGAATTTGCATAAGACCAGAATTTTGAAAATAACTATTGAACCTTATTGAACTATTGAAATTTTCAAATGAGTTTATTTTTACCTACAATGAAAAAATATATGTATTTAAATAATTTATAATTTAATTTTTAAAAATAGCAGAAATATTGGGGAACTAATAGTTTTTTTTATTGGTGTGACGTCAGTTATATGGAGAGTTCTTATCATAATATATATATATATATATACAGCAAATATACATATATATTTTAAATAATATTAATTTTTAATTCTTAATTGCATGACCATTATTACTACATATTTGACACTGAAGAGGGCCCTCATTTGGGCCGAAACGTTTGCTGATCTTTAAAGGTTTTTTTGACACAGTGTGCGTAGAAGGCGTTTTTACACACCCATATTAGTGCGTAAAACGACTTATTACAGACCCACTAATTTAGGCGTGTAAAAACGCATTTTAAGCACACTGTGTCAAAAAAATATCGTATGCATAGACCCCATAGACAATGAAATATTGTCAACGATTTTATATCGAGAGTCAATGAAAATTACGACATGCCTTTCAACGACTACCTTATATAAATGTGGGCACTTCTATATATTTTTCGCTGGATATTTATAAATATTATATTCCACGCTCATACCCTTTTTTAATTAAATATGCAAACTATGATCCAAATACATTGAAATCCAACATTCATCGAATTTCATATTTGCTACTGATACCATACGACATACGTCATATGGCATATATATGTGAGCAGAAATCTCACGAGTCTATTTTTCTCTGGCATTTCCGGTAGAGGTAGACGATCCTATATCGAGCTTAGTATCCAAAACACGATTTCGAGGTCATCGAATGGACATACCTCGAAGGGATATCGATTGGAGATCTCGATACGCCAACAAAAAATTATGTCAGTGTGCACTTACACTATGGTATCTACGACTTCCAGGCAAAAGTCCCGCTGAGGGAAGCGTGTAGGGCCCACAAAAGTGACACACGCTGGGACCTGCAGAGTCCTGTATAGTGCATAACAATCTCTTTAAGAAAGCGACAGTCTGTCGGTAAATAAATGGATGCCCTTTAGTAGTGGTTTATATTTTATATGCTTACAATCGAGCCGAAGCCGACTTCAAGAAAAAGCCAACATTTTCTTTTATGAACTTCAAAGTCCCGACAAAAAGCTGAAACAACATTACGCGAAAGCTTTCCTTAAAACAAATTTTTTATCCCTTTGTAAATTTTACTTCACTTTTATATTATACACAGTATAATTTTTTAAATTTTACAATAGGCTTTCTGAAAATATATAAAATATTTACTTTTGAATATTTATGAACAGAGAGAAACTGTATAAATCTTTAATATATTAGGAATCTGGGTAAAAATTTAAATTTAAATTAAGGAAGTTTCTTTAGAAATTGAATTAAATTTTGATAAATAATTTTGTCCAATCGTTGGCACCATTAAAATAAATTCAAAAGCTCATTTTGAACTGTATTCTGCGTCAAATTTCTATTATTAGAAAAGAATAGGACGAAAAATTGTGATGCAGTCCGCAAAAGACAAATTTTTTGCTGTTTAGGTATAATTTTCCGCAAAGAATGCGCCAAGATTCTTATTTGATTAGAGCGTGCGCCTTCGGCACTATCTTTTTCTAAATGGGACAAGGGCCTTTTGTCACCCACCATGCGGACCCATCTGCGGTACGTTTACTCGACAATAAACGCCCTTTGCCGCGCCGGTATTGTGTTGTGTATCTACGATACACTCTCTGGCTTTTCGGCGAGTCTCCGGCCACCTATCTCGGCATTTGTGATATATTAGGTTGTAGGAGACCCCGCGGTTAACGGACCATCTGTCGGGCGCCTTCAAGATCGAAACCTCAATGAAATGTCCAGCATACCATGCAGCTTTTGAATGAAATATTTTAAATGGGGAATTTGCAAAACTACAAACATGATTCTAATTTTGAATAGCATGTGAAAAAAATATAGTACATTCGTGAAACAAAAAGCAGAGACGCATTTTCAGCATGAGAGAGAGGGTACTTTTGGTGATTTTCAATATAAAATAATTAGAGGCTTGAAACAAAGTCGATATGAGTTGTAGTAATGTTTAAAAATTATTTTTTCCAATCGCGGAATTATGTTCCATGAAAAGGCTGCCTAATTCTTTGTTAAATAATTTAATTTGCACGATATATTGTAAGGAAACATTGTTGCATTCATAATAATTATATCTAGAAAAGTCTTCTTTGCAACAATCTCGGGATTCATAATTCAATACTTTTCAATAAGGTTTTTTTTACAAGGTTTCATCTTATTTTTTCTGACTCATTGTAGAAGATTTTTGAAGTTCTTGTCCGAATTCCCGATGGAATTTACAGCGGCACCTTCATTTGAATAATTTGTATCGCTGCTCTTTCCCTGCTTCTCGCGTACACGGAGCGATTTTGGGAACTCGGTTGGGAGAGAAAGAGAGGAAAAAGGTCGCTCAGGGAACATGCAGTGTTCTCTTACAATTAAAGAGGGTGAAGATCCCAGATAACCTTTTTTTTTCGTACCGATTTGCTTTCACTATTTGTTTTTGATTCTTTTTAACTTCAGTTTTTTATTCTAGTTGCTTCCTTGAACATGATTCGCAAACTGGCATTTTGTAACAATTTAATTTCCACTGATGATGACTTGCATTGAATTGAGATTTAAAAATTGCTAAGCAATTTAACATGCGTCATAAAATAGACCAAGAGTAACATGTTATTAGCTTTTAGCATTCAAAAGCAATATTTATGAAATAACTATAGGAAATATGTCATCCTTCTTATCGCCTTCGAAACTATTTTGACGACTCAAACAACTCCTTCAGCATTTTACATATTTATAGCTAAACTTTGAAGTAAAATGTTCTAATATTGTATCTTTAACTATACAAATTTGATAAATAATTGAATTGTTCAATCGAAAATTTCATCTAAAGAAAAGATTTAATGAAAAAAAACTAACATACTTGAAAATTAACTGCGTTAATGTTGAAATCTTTATGCTCTTGGAGAAATTTTTGCGCTTCCACCACATTTCCACCGGCAACGACAACAAAAAATTGTCTTTCATCTTGCTGCAAAATCTGGGTCAAAACCGTATTTGAGGGCTGAAAGGTAAAAGCATTTCCATCCTCTTAACCAACTTTTACTTTTTCCAATTCCAGTACTCTAAAGTAATTACGATGAAATTAAAAAACAACCCTTCCGAGTTCGTCTTCTTCTCTGCAACCGATTTCAGACATTCTCTGATGTTGTTAATTAAAAACACCTCAAGAGCTTTTTATTCTTCATTATATTTTGAAGAGTTAATTGAGACTGTCATTCTACATTCTGAACTTAGAAGCAAGCGATTCTAATTTCGATCCTCTTTAATTCTGTTAATTTAAAATTTAAGAAATTTAATTTAAAAATTAAAATTTCCTACTTTAATTCAATCTTAACTTAATTTTTTTTAAAGATGGGTGAACACATTGGAATAAAAATTACTTGCTTCTCTTTTGATAATGCAATTCTATTTTCGGTGATATATACATAAATTTCAATTTGTTTGAGCTACGTACAAATAATAATTAATAATAATTAAGGCAATAATATAATATTAAATATAACTTAAGCATCAATACAATAATAATCATATTAGGGCACAGTTAAATCGTGAATAATGGCGAGAAGGGATAATAACGGTTAATAAAAACGACAATTACTGTACAACGACAAGAATCCACATTTGCAAATCGATAAATATAATTGAAGAAATCAAAGAAGAAAACAAAACTTGTGCGGATTAAAGTTTGATTAAGTAGTTTTTCATCATTAAATTTTGAAAAAATAAAATCTGTGCCTAATTTTCAGAACTCTTTAATCAGAACTAGAAGCAATTTTTCTTCTTCAATCCACAGACAATTTTTCAAAATCGTGCAACGAGGCGTGGCGAAACTGTTAAATGATAAAAAGTAATACTGTCTTTGATATCTTCCGAAAATGTTTGATGATTGATCAATAAAACCTTTTGCAATAATCATTCGAATTACAATAAATATTATGGGAATGTATATTTATATATATGTACATAGTATATATACTATAAGTGACGACTATGTGTAAAAATATATTTTTTCAGCATGTCATGCACATATAAGTATAATTTCTAAAAACGTATATTCATTTTCAATGAAGGGCATTATCGTTGCACCGGTGTCAAGACATATTGAACAATATTTAATGTAAAAAGTGAAAAACTATGTTCTTTTACAGAAGTTGCGACCGAATCCCGAATGTTCTTATGCAGACAAAGAGTTTTAAAATTCACATACAACTTGTTTAGCCAGAAACAAATTCCTACTATAGTACTTTACCGATTGAAAATCAGTATCGCGTCCTATTTTGCCAAGAAAGAAGATTTAAATGCAATTTTTTATTTCTGTGCTTTTAGATTTATAATTAATAATAATAATATAATAATAAAATAATAAAATAATAAATAACGTACACCCTAAGGACTCAGTACTTGAACTTTTGAATGTCGAAAAAATCAATTGATTATTTTTAAGCTTTTTTTTTCATTTTCAAGTGAATAACGATATATTCCTGAACAGCGGACGTTTTAAACGCCTTGTTCTTTTTTTTTGTGGCCGTATTTACTCGGTACAAAAAATTTAAATATACACAATTCCTACTTGCATAAGCTTACATTTTATTTGTCTGACTTGAGACAAAGTTTAGGGCTCAATTAACCCTTATTTGAAATATTTGACAATTTTTTTTTTACACACGGTGTTTTCTTCAATCGACCAGATTAGATAGAGCATTTGTTTCCTACACGCGTATCATACATTACATTACATTTCATTCTCAGACAAACTTTAATAAAGCTTCATATTTTCGTTTCCGCATATCCAAGGAAAATATTATTTATACACACTATACTCACGTCACTCGGTGAACGGGGGCACTGGCCAAGTTCGTCTTCGACGACGCTCGTTAAATATCATATACACACACATAATTCTCCACAGATGGGGTGAAAAGCATAAAAAATGTCGTACTTTGCACCGCACTTTAATTGCCCGATATAAGCGAACGCGATCCACTCCCAAAAGAAAAATTTCACTCGGCAAATGGAAACACAGATAAATGTATATTTAAATTATTCTATTTATCTGTGTCAAGTATAAGATCACAAGTGATCTTAAAATTTACACCTTGTGATGAAATTTCGAAATTGCAAAACTTCATGAATTTAAATATGCGTATGTAGAAATTGTTTTGGAGTAGAGAAATCTTAATATATAAAGTGTGAAAGTTTTCTTCCTCTAAAGTAAAACTTTTTTACGACTAGCTCAATAATTTAAAATCGAAATTAGGATTTTTATCCCACTTTCGAGTTTATTTTTCCAATACCAATTTCAGAAGAGAGGACATTGTATTTTCCATTTCATATAGAAATTCAAAATTTCTTTGATTTCAGACAATGTATAGAATTTATTAATTTCACACGTTTGATTAGAGAAATATATGAAATCGAGGAAATTTTAACTTGATTTAAAATGATTAAATGTTAAATTCTCTCTTTCAGAATTCTTTTCATAGTGTGAAATTTCTGTTAAGGAAGAGGTCGAGTTCACCTTTTCTAAAATATCTAACAGTCTTTCACGTTCCTAAATTTACACGTCGGAATTAATATTCTTTAGTACAACATTTTCGACGGAATTACATATGTGGACAAAGAATACAACATGGAAGCGTACCAGAGAACGCCATCCGGTTGTTGCCTTTTTGAATCCTGCTCTGTGATTACCAACCTGACTTCCGGTTCCCTCGTTACAGATTCGGTGAGGAATCTGGAGAACCTGCTGACACCGGATGTGAGACTCTTCCAGAGTCTGTATGGTAGGAAGGAATAATGGGCTATAGTTTGGCTTTCAATGATGGCATAACAGGAAGCAACAACGTCATCCACGAGAAGTGTTCCTTCGATGGTCAGAGGAGCAAAAACACCCTCCTCCAGGACGAGTTTTGCTTCGGTTACCCTGTCATATCGGAGACGATCTTCGAGCTCGTTTTCACTGATTTCGTCAGAATCCCTCACCAAAATCCGATCACCAACTTCAACCCTTGCTGCAAAGGTCATTGATTTGCCCTCTACTGGTACCAGATGAGCAGGTGTCAAGGTCAAAATTCTACCCGATTCGGTTGAAAGGCGGATAAATTGTCTTCTTTCTGATGGTTGCCGATCCAGGAAGCTGATCACTTCGCTGTAGACGACGTCACCTCGGGAGTCCAGTGCTGCTATCTGTTCTCCAACTTCCAGCGCATCCAGTCTCTTTTTGGTACCCTCCTTTGTCCTGACTATACTCTTGCCTGGGAAACAACCTCCGGATTTTCCCGCGGAAGATGATTCTGAAACAGAAAGTTAAAATATATAAGATAAAATGTAAAGTTTTTTAAAGGCTTTAGTTTCATCTTAGGGTCTTAAAAGAAACCCGCAATGGTTTTGATTTTGATAAAATATTGTTCTAATGTGTAGACGAGTATCAAATACAAAAACAATATTTTCCAAACTCAATCAGATACAAAATTTTGCAACGGTTACAGAGATCTAGAGATTTTTACAAGATCCGAGTAAAACCTAATGGAATTTACTGTACGAATTTTCGGGTTAATTTGACACCTGAATATACTTTGGTGCACAACATCTTTGAATTACATTCGCCGCTAAGTGTGTAAGCTTCGAGAGAGATTGAAGCCAATCGGTTCTTCGATCTGGTAATTGGATCCGAGAGTTGTCGTTGTGACCACGTGTAAGGTGTGACGCAAACGCGAGAAGACAAGTACGAGGACTAGTCACCGTGGGAAATTTTATGTATGGATAATCCCATTTAATGCGTGGAAATTGATAGCCCGAACAAACGAATTCTAATAGTTATGGTCCAACCCATAACATTCCAAATTCCTAAATGTGGGGACCAAGCAAATTTTCTCTTGGTACCAAGAATTCAGGTCAAGGCTTCATTCAAGATATCTCTCTTTTCTACATTTTCTTTTCCTCCTTACTCAAATTAATTGATTTGAACGTGAAAGAAGTGTCTAAAATGTCCTTTGTTATTCTTTATTTTATAAAATTTTAGGGGTGTACAAAAAACTTGAAACTTGAAATTCAAACAAGTCATTCGCCGAAAAACTACTAGAAGTAACTAAAATAACTATATGGACAAATTGGAGCTGTTTCTGATTGACTGACTTCGCCATTTTGTTTGAAAACAAACCAATCAAAATTAATTCGGATTGGACTTTTAATAACTTTTCGGCGAAATAAATTTTAGGGAAAATTAATTTTAGGACAATTGAATACCTACCGCCGAGTTGCTGAGCTCGATCCGGTTCGACTCGAGTCGACTTCGAGCTTTCCGAAAAGCTCAAAAGTTTTCGAATACTCCAATGTCTGTCTTCGAATACTCGAATTTCTTCAAGAACTCGAAACCTTCGAATATTCGAAAAATTTCAAGCTGCTCGAAACTTACAGTTGTCCAAAACTTTCATTTTTTAATTTTAACCACAAAGGCCGTAGCAGGATAAGCATGGTTTGGGTGCCCCCGTTCGGATGTAATCCATATTGTGGGGGCAAGTTACAACTCCTATAAGATAAATTTACCCCGAGTATTAACTAAAAAAAACTTTTTTACAAAAGTTATAAACAAATTTTAAAAAATCAAGAAATCAAATTTTCTCGAAAACGGCTCTACCGATCATGATGGCTAAAATATATGTTATAGAGGGTACTAAGGGGGTTCCGAAAAAAATTCAAGAACCAATTCTGTTGGTTAGAAGGGGATAAATAAAAAAATAATAATATTTAAATAATTTTTTTTAAAGGAAGTACTTCTAGAACACCAACCATTTTTTCCCTATAACATGCTCACATTCAAGGCTTCAAAATATATTTTTTCGGAAATGATCAAAGCATTACTTTATAGTTTAAAAAAATAAAAACTACTTTATGACCCCTCACATGTATGCCATTCTATGAGAATGAGGGGCCAACTTAATTTTTAGCTTATGACGCAATAATTTATACACAATGGCGTAATAAAAACCAGATGTAACAGCATTATTCGATTAAAAATACATTTTATCGTGAATTCCCCAGTCACAGTGTCAATTGATTATAAGTAGATAGA
>JBAGKK010516360.1:0-13584 GCA_037177015.1 Euceroptres primus
GATTGGAGTTGGTTCATTTCTGTATAAGAAATTTGGATCTAAGCAGCTCATTAATGTATTGTCATCTCTCGGGTTTTATTGTCCTTACAGTGAATGTGTGCTGTTTGAAATATCGGCCATTATGTGACCAGGTATCTCAATTCATTTAGATGCGTTCTGTCAATATATTTTTGACAATGCTGATTTTAATAAAAGAACCTTTGACGGTTTTAACACTTTTCATGTCATGGGGGGTATTCTTTGTGTAACTCCTAAAGCTGCTATTAATCCTGATCAAAATATTCCACGTTTTACTCGAATACCGTCAGAAAAAAATGTAGGAGAGTACGGCGCGGTGCCGCTACAAGTTTTTCAGAAAAAAAGCGAGTCAGGTTTGAAGTCTCTGAAAATTCTTGATTTAGAAAATATAAATCCCATTTCTAGAAAAGCATTGCCGTCGACTACTGACTTTCTTTGGCTTTACGGAAAGTGACCTACCATGTATACCTGGATGGAATGGTTTCATGGAGTAGGAAACAATCAATGAATCGTTTTAAAGGTCGCAAGTACTCTGTCTACCATTCATAAATGCTCCACCGAGTGATTATGATACTATTTTTACCGCTCTTCGATCTGCTGCGGAGAAATCTAAATCTTTAAATCAACGGACTTCTTTCGTGACTTTTATCAACCCCTATACCTGAAAGCTCGGGATATTCTTTCTACTTCTGATCCAGAGGCAGGGTTAAGTAATGTCATCGCGAGACTTGGACGATTTCACTTATTGTTGTCTTTTTTAGGGGCTATAGGTTTCATAATGTCTGGAAGCGGACTGCAAGACCTCTTTAATATTATTTAAGCACACAATTTCCACAATTTCTGGAAGTAGTTGATTTCACAGACGCGGCTCGCGATACTATGTTCCGTATACTTATGATCGCCGGTGATAGATCAGTGATTCTCACGGCAGGTGAGGAGGATGACTGCAAAATAATCGCCGAAAAGTTCAGAGAAGAACTTCTAAAGCTTGAAGAGAACGGTCCTACTACGAAATTCTGGTTGCAATATTTTCGCATGATTTCTTTGGTCAAACAATTTATTGAAGCAGAACGATCGGGAAACTGGAAACTTCACTTTGATACCACGCTAGTGGTTATTTTTTCTATGCCAAGTGTTTCCATCTATACCAGCAGGATATGTTAAGTTTGGAAGAGAAAATGGACCCTTTGGAATTTGACATTTTTACAAAAGAAGGATCTTTTACCATTAGACGTTCCGACAAGTTTTGGGCAGGGATCTGGTCTGATATGACCATAGAGCAAACTCTGATGAGGACCATGAAATGCATTGGCGGTCTTACTTATGGACGTGGAGTGTCCGATAGCGTGCTTACAATGTGGACGTTAGGAATGGTATACCTGCATAATGTTTTCGACGAAATTGAAAAATTTTGTGGCATTTACATGGAAATGTCAGAGCAGCATGTTGATATGCGAAATTCGCGCATTCTTCGCGATACTGCAGATCTGAAGAAACTGCTTGATTGGTTCTCTCAACACCCTCCTTTTTTTAATTAGATGATGTTATTAGATGTCGACCAGGTAATATAGTTAAATAAAAGATGTTATTGTTTGTCGGTATACTGGTCAAAAAATTATTTATTTATTGAAACTTCAAAACGTTTCGCCCTTCAACGAAGGGCCTCTTCAGTCATACAATTATGTATAGCCATATCGGTCCTCAATGAAACAAGTCATAAACAAGATTTTGGAGTAAAAAGATCTTGGAGCAAAACACTGCAAATGATTTTAGCGATGTTGATAATTGCAATGCTAGAAAAGCACATCATTTTCAAACAAAAAGAGATACAATAGGTGTTAAAAATGCAATAAAAGACTTGTGTATTGTTTTGCCATTGCCAGGATGTTAAAATAAAATTAAAATGTGGATGGTATATCAGATCATCCTTTCAGATAAGGATGATGTGGTCAATGAATTGATGTCTATTAGTACTGGCGTTCTTGGAGATGAAACAATCAATTTTGATAAGGCTCAAGAGATTGGTACGCTTGGAATTTCGAAAATAAGCGGTCAAGATTTTGACTCCGTAAAGTTCAAACGGAAGGATAAAGTAATTCCTCTTTCAGCTGCTAACTGCAGCATAAGAATTGATGACGTTGCGATTCCCATCGATCCTCTCTTATTGTTTCAATGAATGTTTATCGCCAAGCAATCAGAGGAAGAGTTGCAAGAATTTCTGAAATTTGAACTTGCCCCATTTCCTTTATCATTATTTTCCAATGATGGAATGCGTAAGTGCGTCAAATCTTCTCTCTACAAAGCTTTCTTACCTTCCACAGATGACATGGATTTTGGAAGCAGCATCCATATCATAGATGGTGAATATCTATTACATAGAATCGTATGGCATCGCAGTGAATCTTTTGCATCAATCTGTGCGAACTTCGCGCAGTACGTACGGGCACATTATGCTGCAAATGCAATTGTTGTTTTTGATGGATATCCACCTGATGCAGCCAGCAAGAACACAAAGAGTGCTGAAAGATTACTCCGCTCAAAAAAATATACTTGTGCAGACATTCATTTTGAAGATTCAATGGTGGCAACTGTCACGCAAGAAAAATTTATGTCCAACGAAACAAATAAAATCTGTTTGATCTCAATGCTGGAAAAGAAGTTCGAGGAGTCTGACTTTACAGTGAAACAAGCTACGGAAGATGCAGACACATTGATCGTCAACACAGCAATCAGTATGTCTCCATCATTTGGCTCGGTATTCACCGCAGGTGAAGATATAGATCTTCTAGTTCTCATAAATGCGTTAGCAAAAGAGCATTCAAATATTTTCTTTGAAAAACCGAGCAAAGGTAAAGCTCATGAAAAAATATACTCTTCTGAAAGTTTCCAGTTTGACGAAGATATAGCAGAAAACATACTCTTCTTACACGCATTTAGTGGCAGTGACACAACCTCTGCAATGTACGGTAAAGGAAAAGTAAAGTTCATAAATGCACTTCAAAAGACCGAAGAGTTGAAAAAGGATCTAGAAATCTTTAAAGATCCAAATGCAGATCCTGAACTCGTTGCTATCTCAGGAGAAAATTTCATCTTTACACTCTACGGATCTTCCCTAGAAAATGACACGCTGGGCTCTCTTCCCTACCTTCATTTTCGACAATCAATAAAAAAAAAGTAAATTTAATTTACAGACATTGCCACCGACAAGTGAAGCTGCACGAGAACACTCATTACAGACCTACCATCAAGTCCAAGCATGGATGGACAATAAAAAAAATCCAGAGGAATGGGGATGGCGGCGAAGTAAGCACGGACTTACGCCAGTCACAACAAAAAAAAATCCTGCTCCAGAGGAATTATTGCAATTTATTTCCTGTAAGTGCAAAACAGGATGCGGTTTGAAATGTGGTTGCAGGAAAGCAGGTTTGAAGTGCTCCATCATTTGCTCGTTCTGCAATGGAAACTCCTGCGAAAACGTTTCAGAAATCCTAGCAGACTCTGACGAGGAGGAGGAAACTGAAGAGGAGCTTGGAGCAGTCGACATTTCGAAAAAAATATTAGCATCAATGGAAGAAGAAAAAGAAGAAGAAGAAGAAGAAGAGGAGTAAAAGGAAGAAGAAGCTGAGGAGGAGGAGGGTGATCCCGAAGAAAATCCTGCTGACCTTCAAGAAGACATAAATCAACAACCTGGCCCATCCAAGCCTTCAAACAGAAGTCTACCAGGTCCATTCAGGCGCTCTAAAAGATTAAAACCAAAAATTTAATTATCTAACATTGGATAAAACTGAACATCTTTTGCTGCTTTTCTGAAAGAAAAAAACTTGTGGATTAGGCCTACTGGGGATACCACGTTTAAAAAAAACGCTTCACTTACTCTACCTCAAAGGTGATGTGGAAACGAGTAAATGTAGATATTCCATACATATCGGTAAGTTCATATATACTTGCACATGTACGTGTGTGAGTGTATGTATGTATATATAATATGATAAATTAATTATATATTACATTATTTTTACATATATAATGATCTAAAAGTAATATAATAACGATAACAATAAATAATCTTTCAAATTTCGAGGTAAAATTTAACATTTGTTGCAAATTGCAAAAAAGTGCTCCGCTTTTCTCTACCATAACTCGTAAACTGTTGATATGAGAAAAATTTGTTTATTACAAAAGTGATAGGAAATTGTATTCTCTAAAACTATCTATAGGACCACTTTTGCTTTAAAGTGCATTGAAAACGAGATATTTCTAAAAAACGCGATTTTTGCCGCTATTTTGACCACCATTTTGTTCGCAGGAGCCTGATTTGTGGGATCTTTTTGGGGTTTTGATTAGGGCCCCAAAATGAAGATAATTACCAAATTTGGTCTTATCCCGACCTTTTGCAACCTCAAGCCTTTTTTGTGTTTCCATTGACTGGACATAATCAATACGTTTTACAACGTAAAAATGTAATGCGTTATTAAAATAACCTTGAAGTTGTCTACGCAAAATATAATGGAATTGCTCCTTGTTTACGCCAAATTAACCTTCAGAATATTTTGTTGATGACGTCATACCTTCGAGAACACTGCAATAGCTATATCAAGAGTGGTCTTGAAGTTGTTTATGTAAAATATAATGGAATTTCACCCTTTTTATGCCAAATTAACCTTTAGAATATTCTGGCGATGACGTCACACCTTCGAGAACATTCTAGAACTTAGCACGGACACATATTTTGAGGTTAGGAATCTTGTGGTAGAACCCGCCCTGCCCTAATACTGCCAAGGTGATGTGTAACATGCACCTTCAAAATTTCCGGAGTCGCAAAATTCGAAAAAGTGGTTTTATTCTATGAAGGGCTGGGCATAAAGTTCATTTATTTGTTCCTAGGGAGTTTCCTAGGAAACGCAACTACATTCATGTTACAGCTGGGAAGTCGAAATTTGTTGAATTCTCATTTTGAGAATCTTGAAAAATGAGATACAGCAAAATTAACACCCGCGTTTATCGGTGTAGAAGAGTGTTTTTTGCCTATGCGTCTCTGAAATCGACTGTTTTTGAAGGTGCT
This sequence comes from Euceroptres primus, assembly GCA_037177015.1. Classification (NCBI taxonomy): domain Eukaryota; kingdom Metazoa; phylum Arthropoda; class Insecta; order Hymenoptera; family Figitidae; genus Euceroptres; species Euceroptres primus. The sequence goes on from JBAGKK010516360.1 coordinate 5,081, forward strand.
GAACCGGGTTCGCCACCCAGCCCGAAAACCCGCAAACCCAACCGGACCACAGTAGGGTAAAAAAGGTGTCTCTGGACAAATCAGTTTACAGGCAACAATTTTAATTCAATTTTAATGTTTTTTTTCAATGAAAGCCAATAAAATTCTACAAAGATCGGTCGAGGCCGATTTTTGAAAAAGACTTTTTACAATTTTTTATATAAGAAAAAAAAAAATTGAAAAAAAAAAGTTTTTTGACAGAGCACCATTTTGTCAACAAAATTTTCATTGACACTCTAATAACCAGAATCAGTGAAACAACTGTCTAGAAATAACAGCCAGCGGTATTAGTTGATTAGAAAATATTTTTATATTATTATGAACAATTTAGTTAATAAATGAGTTTTGTGCAGCATTAGCTCCTTTTTGCTGCTTGAAACTGATATTTTTTGCAGGAAATGTGTGTTAAATGAAGTTTAATTAGAAACTAATCAAAAGAAAATAATATCGAGTCATTGTTTAAACAAATATTATAAACAAATTCATATTTTGGCTATTACTTAATAAATATAATGCGTTTAAAATGCAGATGTGATTGCAAATATCTTGTCAATGGTATTTTGCAGCGACGACTTGATATTTTACAACAACTTTAAATAACAAATGCATTTGTTAATTTTTTTTTTGTTTGTGAAAATTGTTGTGAAAACTTTGTCAGTTTTTATTTCAGAGATTTCGTTTTTGGCCTAAAATAAACTAATATAATTTTGCTTTTGTCCTAATACTGTGAAAAATCTCCGTTGCACGGCTATTTTTTATTACACTCAGCGCCTCGTTCTCGAGATTACATGTAGTAGTGTCTAGTTTGAATTTGAACTTTGAATTTTAAAAAATTTTTCCCGCAGTGATGCACCTGTATGTTTGCATGCTCAGGTAACTTCATATTGTTTCGTTGTGAAAGGAGGTTCGCACGTACAATTTTTTATCTTCCCAAATTTAATTCAAATTCACGTTATCTCGCGATGGTGAATTCAAAAAAGAGTAAGCGATCGAGAAGTAGATCGAGGAGTACATCTCGAGAGGGACGACCCTCGAGGAAGAGAATAAAGCAAAGACTAGAGAATCTGGAAGGACAGCTATTTAACCTCACAGCTACGTTAAAACAAATGCTAGAAAAACAGAAAGGTAAGAATTTTTGCAGGATTAGGAAAGACCTCTGAATAATGCATATGGTTTCACACGAACCTTTGTATAATGATACATGTGGTTCCACACGAAGCCTTGTAATGCCTATTCCATACGAAAGGCATATATGTCAGTTAAAATATATATTACGACACGTTCTATACGAACAGTCAGGTTTTTGCAATGAGCAAAATTTTTTTCAGAGGTTCCAAATGAGAGTCCTTAAAAAGAAGTTCAGTCGAATAACTCTATTAAAGTTATCTTAGCTCAAGCACAGGGTTGTGACAACAAGTCGACAGACCCGGACCATAGTGTCCCCCCAAGTGATAATGCAAGTGTACAGAAGAGTTCCGATAATAATTCGAAAGACTCGGATCTGAGTGTTCTGTCCGATAAGAACGTGGAAGAGAATCCCAGCGTTGATTCAGATGTTCTGGAAATTGTAGGAGAAGATTCGAGTGTTTCGGCAGAGATTCAATCTGATTTACCCACGGAAGTGAAAACTATTTGGGAAAAAATAATTAAAGAAGGTCTTAAAGAAGAATGGAGAAGAAACTCCTGAACAAATATTCGCGAAAAGGGACTTTCTTGACTGAAGCTCCCAAGGTGAAGCCAGAAATTACATCTGCGATGTCTGATGTAGCTGGGAAACGAGACCAGCAGTTTTTTTCTAACGCAAAATTGTTTTGGGACGGCGTTAGCATCGCTTGGGTCTGCCATCTCAATGCTTTTAGAAGAATCGGAGGAGGGCGTTGATCACCTCGCTCTCCTTGAGCGCATGGGTGACGCTGGACGATTGCTGTCAGAAGTTTTTCACCAGCAATCTCTCTGCAGAAAATCATTCATTACACCGTTAATGAATAAAGCGCTCAATCCCACTTTCGAAGCAAGTATTTCCGATAAGTGGTTATTTGGCTCTAAACTTTCAGAGCAAATTAAGGAAGCCCAACAAATTAAGAAAGCTTGTGCTAAAATTAAAGCTCCAGAAAAATCAACAGCTAAGAAGCCGACATCTGGGAACCAGGGAAACTAGAATAGCTCATCTGCAAAACCCCGTCAGATGGGCAATTATCGAAGGGTTTAGCGGAAACCTCAACACAATTTGAGATTCAAGACGAACAAGAATCAGCCGAATCAGCCTCGAGGATCTCAAAATGCTCTACGACAATCAAATCAGCCTCCCCCTCAATCATTTAAGAAATATTAGGGGCAAGCAAGACACTTGGTAGACTTAAAGGATTTTATCGTGGGTGGAAGGGTATTACTCAAGATGTCACTATCTTGAAGACTATTAAATGTTATAAAATTCCGTTTAAGGTTAAGCCTTATCAGTTACACCCTCCAGTGGATGTAGCTCGACCTTCTGAAGAATGGGAATCTCTGCAAAACGAGATTAGTAACCTTTTGTTAAAAAAAGCAGTTGAGGTATGCGAAGATTCTGAGGGTCAATATGTATCGCCATTTTTCTTGACTAAAAAGTCTGATGGAACAGACAGATTCATTCTTAATTTGAAAAAATTAAATGAATATGTTGAGCCACCTCATTTTAAGATAGAAGACATTCGGGTAGCGAAGAGTTTATTAACACCCAATGCTTTCATGTGCTCTCTTATCCCCGTTCATGATGATAGTAAGAAATTCTTAAGATTCAGATTCAAAGGAGTATTGTATCAATTCGTTTGTCTTCCATTCGGACTATGTCTTAGTCCGTTTTTATTTACAAAAATCATGAAACCAATTGTTAACATTCTTAGATCGAAGGGTTTATTGTCGGTCATTTATCTTGAAGATATATTATGCATGGGAAAATCTTCTGTTTCATGTAAAGAAAATGTAAAACAATCAATTGCTTTGTTAGAAAGATTAGGCTTTATAATTAATTATAGGAAAAGTTCTTTAACACCCTCTCAGGAATGTAAATACCTAGGATTTGTTCTGAATTCGAAAGATTTCACATTGGAATTGACAGAAAAGAAAAAACTTGATACGGTAGATTTGTTGAATTCTTTTGAAGCAGGCTCTGAGTGGAGGATTCGCAAATTTGCTCAGCTTTTAGGTGTGTTAAATTCTTGCTGCCCTGCTCTACCGTACAATTTTATACATTGCAAACGACTGGAACGCGCAAAATATATAGTTTTACTGCTGAATGGCGATGACTATGATGCCAAAATGGTGATACAAGAACATCTTAAGGATGATATAGAATGGTGGAAGATGTATCTACCCCTAGGCTGTAACCCTATTAGAACTCGTCAATTTTTCATTGAAATTAATTCAGATGCGTCATTAACAGTTTAGGGGGCACACTGTAACGAGATGTGTGCTCAAGGTTTCTGGAGTAAAACAGAAAAATGTTTCCATATAAATTACTTGGAACTCTTGGCTGCCTTTTTTGCTTTAGAAAGTTTCACGGATCGATTGTCTTCTTGCTAAATTTTATTGAGGCTAGATAATACTACTGCTATAGCATACGTCAGTAAGGGTGGGGGTGTTGAGTTTCCTAAACTAAATGAATTAGCTCGTGATATTTGGCAATGGTGCGAAAAAAGGAAAATATGGATCGTGGTATCTTACATTGCTTCAAAGCAAAATGTGGTGGCAAATAGAGCCTCTAGAGTTACTAATATAGATACAGAATTGGAAATTTCTGATAGAGCATACAAAAAGATCGTTTCTGAACTCGGTTTTCCTAATATTGACTTATTTGCAACACATCTTAATTCAAAATGCATGGTCTTTTGCGCTCGTTTTCCAGATCCTGAAGCAAAATTTGTAGATGCTTTCACTATACCATGGAAAAATAAAGCCTTTTATGCTTTTCCACCTTTCGCACTAATTTTACCTACCTTGAGAAAAATTGTTCATGATCAAGCTAGCGGAATTATTGTAGTGCCATACTTGTCAACGCAGCCATGGTTCCCCCTGTTAATTTCTCTCATTAAAAAACCAGTTTTGTATTTTGATCCTTCTCCAAACTTATTACTCTCACCTTGCAGGACGAAAATCCATCCGCTGGCTAAAAAGCTCAAGTTGATGACAGTGAGATTATCCGGGAGTCCTTCTTAAGGAAAGGAATTCCTGAGGGATCTTTAACTTTTTACATATCATCCATATCCTATGCTACACGTAAACAGTACTTTGGACTATTAAGAGAATGGGCGAATTTTTTAAAGTTCAAAGTATTTGTTATGTATCAAGCGAATTCCGAATTTATAATAGACGAATTCTTGACGACGAAATTTAACAATGGGGCGAAATATGGTATTTTAAACACCGCTCGATCGGCAATCTCGCTAATATTGAGCACTGAAATATCCAAAGATCCCTTGCAGAATGGATTCTTTAAAGGAGTCTTTAGACAAAGACCGGTTCGGCCCAAATACTCTACTACCTGAGACACAACACCTGTTCTACAATTTATAGAAAATCTTTCAGTATCAAAGCCTCTCAATATCACCGAAATTTCAGAAAAAACTGCAACATTGTTGGCCCTTATACCAGCTCATAGACTTCAAACATTAGCCTTAATTAATATAATGGAAATTAAAGTTACAAAATCTGAATTAAAAATCAAGATACCTGATTTAATTAAAACTTGAAAACCAGGTCGATGCCAACCACATTTAATTATACCATTTTTCCTGGAGAGGCCCGGTGTTTGTGTAGCTAGAGCTGTTTTGGCTTATTTAGAGGTGACAAAAAATAAAAGAGGCGAAAATCGTAGTTTGTTCATATGGACGAGAAAACCTTATAAACCTGTAGGTTCCCAAACTATTAGTCGTTGGGTTAAGTCCCTGCTAGAAAAGACAGGTGTAGACATAGACACCTTCTCGGCTTATACTATAAGGCATGCATCTACATCATCAGAATTGAAGAAAGGGGTTGATATAAGTACTATAAAACGTACGGCGGGTTGGACAACGACTTCGCAAACATTCGCCCATTTTTATAACTTGCCAATTCAGAATTCGAATAGATCGTTTGCTTTATCCATCCTACAGAAAGAATGATATTTAGCATATAAGATTATCTTTATTCAATCAGTTTAATTATTATGTTCATCTTGTTTTAAGAAGGAATTAAATAAAATCAAAAAAAAAGAAAAATAAGAAAAGATCCCTTATCTCTAAAATTCTACATGTAATCTCGACAACGAGGCTCTGAGTATAATTGTATAATCAAACAAACTTACCTGTACGTGAAGTTCGATTATAATTATACGAAGGCTCCTCATTCGAAGATGATTACATTTTCTTCCTACTGATATCTCATATCGTTTTTTATCCCCGTAATCATCGATCATCTAATCAATTCAAGGGTATCCTTTTCTTATTTTATAAATAAATAGACTCTAAAAATATGAAGTTACCTGAACATGCAAACATACAGTTGCATCACCGCGGGAAAAATGTTTTAAAATTCAAAATTCTGAACGTTGTGAAACTCCTGATAACTAGAAACTACTACATGTAATATACAATTATTATATTATACAATTATTTAAATAATTTTAATTAACAAATACATAACTTTGTCAGTTTTCATTACAAAAATTTGGATTTTTTCGTAAAACTAAGTGATATTCTTTGGCCTTTGATTCAATATGTGGCAATTTTCCATTATACAACTATTGTTTATTATTCAAACAATTTTCATTGGCAAATGAAAAACTTTCTGTGTTTTGAATACGAAGATTTTGGGTTTTCAGGAGATTGAACTACAAATATTGTGTGGAAGGTGCGTTTCTGTAATAATTTTATGCCAGACAATAATTTGTATTTGTTGGAACAAATGAAATGAATACTTCAAAGATTTAAATTGATAATTTTCTATTAAATAGAAATTCCTAATCGTAATCCCGTTTACTGTTATAAGTCATCATTATGAGGATAAAGAAGCAAGGCTTGTGCTTCCGGAAGCAATGGACTCTCGGTCTTTAGGAATACGTTCCTTAAACTGCCGATACAGGGGACAGCAGAAACCAGCAAGAAATGGAGCACATTTTCTATCATACTAATCAGAGATGATTTTCTGGTGTTATTTTCTCTGCACTAGTACTGTGTGCTTCAACCAGTTAAACAGTTAACAAAATTAAACGAACAAAACAGTTAAAGCAGTCAATGAAAAATTCAGTTAATTTAGCTAAAACAAATAATCAGCCCAACGATTAATTGGTAACCTAGTATACCGCGCTAGCGGTTTTATGATAGTACATTTTGTTTTTTATATATCTTTTATATAATGTGAAAAGCATTTGTATTACATACAAAACAAAAGGTACTATAGTAAAACCGATAACGCGGTAACCTAGGTTACCAATTAATCGTTTGGTTGGTGATTTGTTTTAACCGTTTTAGCTGAATTAACTGAATTTTTCATTGACTGTTTTAACTGTTTTGTTCGTTTAGTATTTGTTAACCGTTTAACTACTTGAAGCATACAGCACTACTCTCCACTGTTTAAAATCTTTGTTTTCAGCCTTTTGGGCTTTTGTGTACTGAGGTAGGCATATAATACCAACTGCAGTGTTTTACATAAATTTTTGCAGTTTCAGAGGCAAGGTTGTGAAATAGCTCGGTATCAAGTGTTTTACCGCATGCCAAAAGTTGCAGAATAATGTAAAAATTCTTTAGCAGTTGTTTATCAATTCCTGTAGTTTCAGAGATTGTTTCAAAATTTTTGAAAAACTTTCTTGCTACGTTCTCGTCATTAATAGAACCAGTTCCTTGTCGTACTACATTAACGATTAGACTGAGGCGTTTGCGAATTTTATGTTGTATAGTTCGTTTTTTATCTTCGAAAATCGCTTTCTAGACATCTGTTTTGACTTTCCACTGCTTAAATGGCAATCTACATATAAGAAATGTGCAGTATGCATTCCATGAAACGGATCCATGCATGCAAAGTTTGTAACCCCTACTGGAATGCACCAACATTTTATTCTCTAGTTCGTGCTGTTTACAAACGGTTCATTTCTGAGGGCTTTTCCCCACAAACAGTACAATTTGATGAAGCAGAAGTGTCAGCAATTACTAGGCAAACTTTTCCGTCAATCATAGTACACATTAGTTCGTACTCCACATTGTAAACAGTATCATTGGTTGCTTTTTTACCTGCTCTCAATTGTTTGATTTGCTCTTTAATGTTCTGAAGTTCCTTTTAAATTCTATTCTTTCTCTCTGGTGCAAAATAGAATGATATAGGCAAGCAAGAGTTGGGAGAGGATGTTCGAAGGTTTTCCCAAACTGTTATCGATTCTTCTGCGGATTAAAGAGAAAGCGGAACCACTGACATCAAGAATAGACGTCAAGTAGAACTTTCCTTATTTTCTGATTTATATTGATGAGAGTTTATTCCAGATGTCTTATCGCAACCATGCTTAATTTTGCTTCCTCATAGAGGAAGCTTTGTAACCGCGACAAAATCTATTTTCTCAAAAAAGGTTTTTTTTGGAAAATTTAAAGTGGAATATATCAAATATGATGCCCTGAGTAAATTTCCGGGTGTATGTGTGTGTGTATGTATATACATACATATCCACATACACCCGGACATTTATGTGTGTGTGTGTCACGCTTTTTTTTATAGATCCTACTGTATCTTAAGAACCTGTATATAGAAATTGATGAAATTCGGCACACTTATTCCACCCTATAAAAACTTGATCCTATTAGAAGGGTTTAACAAAATATTGAATTTTACAATTTTTATGTACTTTTATAATTTTCATAAAATTCATTTTTCAACTATAACTTTTAAAATAATCATAATTTGTAAGCTGATGTAAGGAAAATAAATATTTTTTGTGTAAAGACGAATCGATTGACCTATAATATTAATGTATTTAATTGAAAATTAAGGAAGTTATGGTTATTTATTATTTAAAAAAATTATTTTTCAACTAAAATTTTTCAAATTATAATAATTTTAAGATGATGTAAGAAGAAGAAAGATTCTTTGTATTAAGATAATGATAGATATTAAGATACAGATAATTCAATTTTTTTATCGGCCATAAATAAAATTCTTTGTGGAACACAAGATCTCCTATCACTTCGTCTACATTCTGATTTAACGCGTTCTGCATACGATAATTTTTCATCAGGATCCATAGGAAAACTACCATATATTGTAGGATGACAAAGTTCATCAATATTTTTCATAACATGCCATGGTAATGGACATTTTCCTTGTCCTGGTATCATTTCAATAGTATCTTTACTGATTGTTTTATTTCTATCAATAATTAAAATTTCATTATCGTTGTCAACATCATCATTTTCAATATCAGAATCTATATGATCTTCAATTTTTGAATTACTTTCTGTATTAATAATTTT
>JBAGKK010516371.1:0-13584 GCA_037177015.1 Euceroptres primus
TATATATACGTGGTACAAATATAGTATTTATTTTCACAAGGGAGATGATAAAGTCTTTTTCTTTACAGATGCATGCAAAACCCTCGTTTGGGGCCACCGTTTACAGACATCCAAAATAGCCGCTTGCGCACTGCATTGATGAGCAGTGACCAAAATGTTTTGTTTACTGGTGGCGGTCTGCAAAATAATTTTCGTCACCGGTCATCGTTGAGCAAAATATTTTGCTACTAACTATTTTCTACTACTAATGCCATCTAGCGTCATAAACTGTTACTTTGTAAACATCTTTTTGGTGAGGTTATTTTTTATGTCTGTAAACGGTGGACAATCTCAGGTTTTGCATTTATTGGTAAAGAAAAATATTGTCCGATACACGAGGCCTCACGGGCGGGTTGCCATTGCTCGTGTGAAGGCCCATCACTCACCCTACGGCTCGGCTTCGCCTCGCCTTCGGGTTCGTTTTGGGCCTTCACACTCGCAGTGACCAAACCGCCCGCGCCCGCTTGGCCTCTTGTATCGAAATATACTATTTTGCAACACCCACCTCAAAAGTTGCACTTTTCATGGTTCTAAATTGTGCCTAAAGGGCTTTATTTTAGCAGACTATATTTTTAAAAAAATGTCGTGCATGCGCCGTTTGAATATGACTTACCTTAGGCACTGTTGAAAAAGCTGCGCATGCGTATTTTCAAGATAAGGTACTTTAGCCACTGGCATCGGTAACTTTAGACACTGGCGTTGATATCTTCACGATAACAAAACTCTACACAGTGGCGATACCTGAATTAAAAAATTAAAAATATGTTGACTGGCTTATAAATTATATAAGTAGATGTGTGCTATTTGTACGGAAATTTTTCCGTGACAATAGGCCATTGATACGGAAAATTTTACGTAATAATAGCCTATTTTCACGGAAATTTCCCAACAACTAGCACACATACTTATCTTGCACGTGCCTAGTTCTTAGTATCCGAGTGACAGATGGTGACAGGGCTTTTCAGTGAATTTGATTAACTTTCTAGGATGGGTGTTGCAAAAAATAGTATGTGATACACGAGCGTAAAGATGATTTTACGAGTGTGATGTTTGCAGCACGAGCCGAAGGCTCACCTACATTACGCACTTGTATCACAAATAACTATTCTTCCACATTATCAGGCAAGAATACCACATGTCACACATTTCTTTCGGTTCGTCTTTGCATTTTTTAATAACTTGCTCATTTTAAATTTCACAAAATGATTAAAAAATAAATTATTCCCTGCTAAAATAACATTCAAAAAGTAAAGCGACCCCGTTATTTTAGTACTGGGTTTTGCCTACGCTTAGGAGAGAAGATTTAAAGCTATCTTATATAATAACTAGTAAAACACTTTGAACTTTCGGGAAATGGTATTTCGCTTAATAACTAGAGACAGAAAAATTCTGACAAAGTGGAAAATTCGTAACTTTATTTGACTGAGCCAAGATCAATTTTGGCATTGAATTTCATTAAAAAACAATTATTTATTCATTAAAATTCTATTATACCTTATCTGCAGATGACTTGTATCAAATTTTATCGCAGCAATCTTTACATTTGCTATCAAATTCTATATACTCATGACTTCTATCAAATCCTATGTTTTTCATTCACTGAAATGCTATCAAATTCAATCCACCGGAAAGACATGTACTTTTCTATCATCCTTCATGAAATCTTATTCACTCATAACTTCTATCAAATCTTATGTTTATCATTCACTGAAATTTCTATTAAATTTTATCCGCTGTGTAACGAAACTTTTCTGTTAGTAGAGATTTTATTTTTATTTTCAATGTAACATTGCGCAAAAACGTTTTTACTTTAAAGTTGTCAATAATTTAAATTTCCATAGAGAGTAATTAAAACCTGAAAAATAAGTGTCGAAGGTCCTTTAGAAAAGAAAACAAAAAAAAAACAATTACAAATTTCAGCGATATATGACGTACATAATTTCAAATTGAGAGCACATAGAGATTCGAACAATAAATCATCAAGATCAGCAAGACGGAAAATAAATAACTTCACATAGAAAGTTATACATATCCCATTCGAATCACACAATCACGGCGATCGGACATATAAAAATGATCGAGAGAAATATTAGCATAGAATTGTGAGTTATCCCAAACGAAATATCAAAAATACACGAAAAGGTAGAGTACAATGATATACAGGGTGTCCAACCACTTGTAGGCCAACCGGCAACCACAAATAGAAAATAAAAAAATAAGACAAAAAGTCAAATGCAAGAATGTTCTGCGGTGCTTTGTTTAGCAACTACAGAGCAACAAAGTTTCGTGTAGGTGTGCCCCCGCGTAAAGTGTGAGTGTAGCCGCCGTGTTTGGTAAACATGAAGGCTTAAAAAAATTAAAGTTGAAAAACTGACATTTACAATGTTTCCGGCAGTTGCAGAAGAAGAACAATAGGTTCCCTTACCTAAATAGATAATTTCTAAATTTGTTAAAACAATTAAACCTAAGAACAAAAATCTTAGAAAATAAATTTATTACAATTTTTCTTCTTCAATTTCTCAGAATTTTCTTTACTAGACTTACACCTCTTCAGATATCTACACTCTATTTTTCTAATCTAATATACCTTGTTATCTCTATTTGCTTAACCAATGAATCTTCTCCGAGTCGCCGGAGAACTAAAAATTACCAAAATACACACACATTGGCAGGACTGCGTTAATTATTTTTATAACTTTTATCCTCCCTCTAAGCAACCACGACCCTCCCATTAGGGCGACAATGTTGCATTCAGACCATTGTTGTCACTTCCGGAAACATACCAGAGATCACCCTTTATCGACAAACTTTCAAACTTGCACCAGGAGTGGTTTCTGAAAAAACTTTTATATAAATGTTAGAGTTTGTGATTTTTCTAATACCAAAGCCTCAAAACACTTTTCAATTGCAATTCTGAATAATGATTTAAAACCAACCCTTGGTCTAATTTGAAAACTTGTGGATAATAGGGGTGCATCACAAATGCCAAAAGGATGCAAATAGGGATAACGGAAGTGATCCCAATAGTCAGAAATGCAGTTTAAAATTTTTTTGCACCCTGATACTTTGAAAATTCTCATTTTTGACATTTATGTGGAAATTCTTTTTAGAACCACCCCCATATCTAATTTTAAAATTTGTTGATAATAGGCATGCATCAGGAGGGTTGCTGAAAGTGATCCCAATAGTCAGAAATGCAATTAAAAATTTTTTTTGGACCCTGATACTTTGAAAATTCTCATTTTTGACATTTACCTGAAAATTCGTTTTGAAACCACCCTAAGGTCTAATTTTAAAACTTATGGATAATAGGGGTGCATCAGGAGGGTTGTCGGAAGTAATGCCAATAGTGAAAAATGCAATATAAAATTTTTTTGGGACCTGATAATTTGAAAATTGTCATTTTTTATATTTATCTTGAATATCTTTTTGAAACCACCCCTAGGTCTAATTTGGAAATTTGCGGATAATAGACGTGTATCCGGAGGGTCGTCGAAAGTGATATCAATAGTCAAAAATGCATATTAAAACTTTTTGGGCACCCTGATACTTTGAAAATTCTCATTTTTGACATTTACCTGAAAATTCTTCTTAAAACCACCTCCAGGTCTAATCTTAAAACTTTTGGATAATAGAGGTGCAGCAGGAAGGTTGCTGGAAGTGATGCCAATAGTCAGAAATGAAATATAAAATTTTTTTGGACCCTGGTAATTTAAAAATTGGCAATTTTGACATTTACCTGAAAATTCTTTTTGAAACCACACCCAGGTCTAATTCGAAAACATATTGTTAATACGGGTGCATCAAAAGGGTTGCTGCAAGTGACGTTAATAGTCAGAAATGCAATTTAAAATTTTTTTGAGACCCCGATACTTTGAAAATTCTCATTTTTAACATTTACCTGAAAATTCTTTTTTAAACCGCCCGCAGGTCTAATTTGGAAACTTGTGGATAATAGGGGTGCATTAGAAGGGTTGTCGGAAGTGATGCCAATAGTCAGAAATGCAATATAAAATTTTTTTAGGGCCCAGATAATTTGAAAATTGTCATTCTTGATATTTCCCTAAAAATTCTTTTTGAAACCACCCCCAGGTACAATATTAATACTTGTGGATAATAGATGTGTCGCAGGAGGGTTGTTGGAAGTGACGCCAATAGTCAGAAATGCAATTAAAAATTTTTTTGGGACCCTGATACTTTGAAAATTCTTATTTATGACATTTACTTGAAAATTATTTTTGAAAATATCCCCAGGTCTAATTTCAAAACTTGTGGATAATAGAGGTGCAGCAGAAGGGTTGTCGGAAGTGACGCCAATAGTCATAAATGCAATTTAATTTTTTTTTGGGCCCTTGATACTTTGAAAATTCTCATTTTGGACATGTACCTGAAAATTCTTTTTGAAACCACCCCCAGGTATAATTCTAAAACTTGTGGATAATAAAGGTGCTGCAAGAGGGTTTCTAAAGTGACGCCAATAGTCAGAAATGCAATTTAAAATTCTTTTACGACCCTGATACTTTGAAAATTCTTATTTTTGACATTTACCTAAATATTATTTTTGAAACCACCCGCAAGTCTAATTTGGAAACTTGCGTATAATAGGGGTGCATTAAAAGGGTTGTCGGAAGTGATGTCAATAGTCAGAAATGCAATATAAAATTTTTTTAAACCCTGATAATTTGGAAATTGTCATTTTTGACATTTACCTGAAAATTCTTTTTGAAGCCACTCTTAGGTATATTTCTAAAACTTGTGGATAATAAAGGTGCCGCAGGAGGCTTGTTGGAAGCGACGCTAATAGTCAGAAATGCAATTTAAAATTATTATCGGACCCTGATACTTTGAAAATTCTCATTTTTAACATTTTGCTAATTTGAAAACTTATGGATAATAAAGGTGCAGCAGAAGGGTTTTCGAAGTGATGCCAATAGTCAAAAATGCAATAATAAATTTTTTTGGGACCCTATTAATTTGAAGATTGTCATTTTTGACATTTACCTGGAAATTCTTTTTGAAACCACCCGTCGGTTTGATTTGAAAACTTGTGGGCTATAGGGATGCATTAGGAGGGTTGTCGAAAGTGATGCCAATAGACAGAAATGCAATTTAAAATTTTTTTGGAATCCTTATACTTCGGAAATTCTCATTTTTAACATTTACTTTAAAATTATTTTTAAAACAAACCCCATGTCTAATTTGGAAACTTGTAAATAATAGGCTTGCAACAGAAGGGTTGTCGGAAGTGATGCCAATAGTCATAAATGAAATTAAAAGTTTTTTTGGGAACCTGATAAGTTTAAACTTGTCATTTTTGACATTTACCTGAAAATTCTTTTTGGAACGAACGCTAGGTATAATTTTACAACTTGTGGATAATAGAGATGCCACTGAAGGGTTGCTGGACGTGACACGAATAGACAGAAATGCAATTGAAAATTTTTTTGGGCACCTGATAATTTAAAAAATTTCATTTTTGACAATTACCTGAAATTTCTGTTTGCAACCACCCGTAGGTAAAATTTAAAATCTTGTGGATAAAAAAGGTGCCGCAGGAGGGTTGTTGGAACTGACGCAAATAGTCTGAAATGCAATTTAAAATTTTTTTGGGACCCTGATACTTTGAAATATCTTATTTTTGTCATTTACCTGAAAATTCTTTTTGAAACTATCCCCAGGTCTAATTTGAAAACATGTGGTTAATAGCTGTGCATTAGGAGGGCTGCTGAAAGTGACGTGAATATTCAAGAATGCAATTTAAAATTTTTTGGGACCCTGATACCTTGAAACTTCTTATTTTTGACATTTACCCGAAAATTATTTTTGTAACCACCCGCAGGTCTAATTTGAAAACATGTGGTTAATAGCGGTGCATCAAGAGGGCTGCTTTTTAAAACTTTTTGAAACCACCCGCAGGTCTAATTTGAAAACTTGTGGAAAATAGGGGTGCATTAGGAGGGTTGTCGGAAGTGATGCCAGTAGTCAGAAATGCACCATGAAATTTTTTTGGGACCCTGGAAATTTGAAAATTGTAATTTTTGACGTTTACCTGAAAATTTTTTTTGAAGTACCCCTAGGTATAATTCTAAAACTTGTGGATAATAATGGTGCCACAAGGGGCTTGTTGGAAGTGTCGCTAATAGTCAGAAATGCAATTTCAAATTTTTTTTGAACCCTGCTACTTTGAAAATTCTCATTTTTGACAATTTTCTAATTTGAAAACTAGCGGATAATAGGGGGGCATCAGGAGTGTTGTCAGAAGTGATTCCAGTAGACAGAAATACACCATAAAATTTTTTTGGGTCCATGATAATTTGAAAATTGCCATTTTTGACATTTACCGTAAAATTCATTTTGAAAATACCCGCAGGTCTAATTTGGAAACTTGCAGATAATAGGGGTGCATTAGGAGGGATGTCGGAAGTGATGACAATAGTCAGAAATGCAATTTAAAATTATTTTGGGACTCTGATACATTGAAAATTCTCATTTTTGAAATTTACCTGAAAATTCTTTTTGAAACCACCTGCAGGCCTAATTTGGAAACTTGTGAAGAATAGAGGTGCATTAGGAGGGTTGTCGGAAGTTATGCTAATAGGCAAAAATGCAATTTAGAATTTTTTTGGGACCTTGATACTTTAAAAATTCTTATTTTTAACATTTACTAGAAAATTCTTTTTGAAACCACCCGCAGGTCTAATTTGAAAACTTGTGGATAATAGGGGTTCATCAGTAGGGTTGTCGGAACTGATGCTAGTAGTCAGAAATGCACCATAAAATTTTTGGGGTCCCTGATAATTTGAGGATATTAATTTTGACATTTACCTGAAAATTCTTTTTGATGCCACCCCTAGGTATAATTCTAAATCTTGTGGTTAATAGAGGTGCCGCTGGAGGCTTGTTGGAAGTGTCGCCAATAGTCATAAATGCATTTAAAAATTTTTTTTGGACCCTGATACTTTAAAAGTTCTCATTTTTGACATTTTTCTAATTTGAAAACTTGCGGATAATAGGGGGGCATCAGGAGTGTTGTCAGAAGTGATTCCAGTAGACAGAAATACACCATAAAAGTTTTTTGGGTCCATGATAATTTGAAAATTTTCATTTCTGACATTTACCTGAAAATTCTTTTTGAAACTACCCCTAGGTATAATTCTAAGACTTATGGATAATAGAGGTGCCGCAGGAGGGTTGCTGGACGTCACGCTAATAGTCAGAAATGCAATTTAAAATTCTTTTGGGAACCTAAAACTTTGAAAATTCTCATCTTTGACATTAACCTGAACATTTCTTTTGAAACCATCCCCAGGTCTAACTTGAAAACTTGTGGATAATAGACGTACAGCAGAAGGGTTGCCGGAAGTGATGCTAATAGTCAGAAATGCAATTAAAAATCTTTTTGGGACCCTGATAATTTAAAAATTGCCAATTTTTGACATTTACCTGGCAATTTTTTTTGAAACCACCCGTAGGTAAAAATTTAAAACTTGGGGATAAAAGAGGTGCCGCAGGAGGGTCTTTGGAAGTTATGCCAATTGTCAGATATGAAATTTAAAATTTTTTTGGGACCCTAATACTTTAAAAATTCTCATTTTTAAAATTTACCTGAAAATTCTTTTTGAAACCACTCTTAGGTCTAATTCGAAAACTTGTGGATAATGGAGGTGGAGCGGGAGGGTTGTCGGAAGTGATGCCAATAGTCAGAGATGCAATATAAAATTTTTTTGGACCCGGATTATATGAAACTTCTCATTTTTGTCACTTACCTGAATATTCTTTTTGAAACCATCCGCAGGTCTAATTTGAAAACTTGTAATACGAGCGGTGCAGCAGGAGGGTTGTCGAAAATTATGCCAATAGTCAGAAACAGAATGATAAAATTTTTTTGAAATCATGATAATTGAAAATTCTCATTTTTGATATTTACTAGAAAATTCTTCTCGAAACCACCCGCAGGCCTAATTTGAAAGCTTGTGGATAACAGACGTGCAGCAGGAGGGTTGTCGGAAGTGATGCTAATAGTCACAAATGCAATATAAAAGTTTTTTGGGACCCGGATAATTTGAAAATTCTCATTTTTGACATTTACCTGAAAATTTTCTTTGGAACGACTTCTAGTTCTAATTTTAAAACTTGTTGATACTAAAGGTGCAGCAGGAGGATTGTTGGAAGTCATGCTAATAGTCATAAATACAATTAAAAATTTTTTTCGGACTCTGGTTCTTTGAAAATTCTAATTTTTGACATATACCAGAAACTCTTTTTGAAACCACCATCAGGTCTGATATGAAAACTTGTGGATAATAAGGGTGCATTGGGAGTGTTGTCGGAAGTGATGCGAATAGTCAAAAATGAAATTTAATGTTTTTTTGGGATCTTGATACTCTGAAAATTTTAATTTTTGACATTTGCCTGGAAATTTTTTTTAAACCACTATCAGGTCTAATTTAAAAACTTGTGGATAATAGGGGTGCATCAGGAGAATTTTGGATGTGATGCCAATAGTCTGAAATGCAATATAAAATTTTTTGGGGCCCTGGTAATTTAAAAATGGTTATTTTAGACATTTACCTGAAAATTCATTTTGAAACCACCCCTTGGTATAATTTGCAAACTTGTAGATAACAGAGGTGCCGCAGGAGGGTTGTTGGAAGTGACGTCAATAGTCAGAAATGCAATTTAAAATTTTTTCGGGACCCTGATACTTGGAAAATTCTTATTTTTGACATTTTCCCGAAAATTCTTTTTGAAACGACCCCCAGGTCTAATTTTTAAAACTTGTGGATACTATGGGTGCATTAGGAGGGTTGTTGGAAGTGATGCGAATAGTCAGAGATGAAATTTAATGTTTTTTTAGGATCTTGATACTTTGAAAATTCTCATTTTTGACATTTGCCTAGAAATTCTTTTTGAATCCACCCCTAGGTCTAATTTATAAACTTGTGTATAATAGAGGTGCATCAGTAGGGTTGTCGGAAGTGATGGCAATAGTCAGAAATGCAATATACAATTTTTTTGGGACCCTGATAATTTGAAAATTTTCATTTTTGACATTTACTTAAAAATTCTTTTTAAAGCCACCCGGAGGTCTAATTTGAAAACATGTGGTTAATAGCGGTGCATCAGGAGGGTTGTTAGAAGTGATGTCAATAGTCAAAAATGCAATTTAAAATTTTTTTGGTCTCTGATACTTTGAAAATTCTCATTTTTGACATTTACCTAAAAATTCGTTTTGAGACCCCCTTCAGGTCTAATTTTAAAACTGGTGTATAATAGAGGTGCAGCAGGATGGTTGTTGGAAGTGACGCCAATAGTCAGAAATGCAATTTAAAATTTTATTGGGACCCTTATACTTGGATAATTCTCATTTTTGACATTTATCTGGAAATTCTTTTCAAAATCACCCCCAGGTCTGATTTGGAAACTTGTATATGATAGGAGTTCATCAGGAGGGTGTTCGGAAGTGATGCGTATAGTCAGAAATGCAATTTAAAATTTTTTTCACCCTGACACTTTAAAAATTCTCATTTTTGATAGGTATGAGGAAATTCTGCTTCAAACCACCCCTAGGTGTAATTTTAAAATTTGTGGATAATAAAGGTACCGCAGAAGGGTTGCTGGAGGTGACGACAATAGTCAGAATTGCAATTTAAAAATTGTTTTGGGACCCTGATACTTTGAAAATTCTCATTTTTGACATTTGCCTGAAAATTCTTTTTGAAACCATCCCCTAGGTCTAATTTAAAAACTTGTGGATGATATAGGTGCAGCAGGAGGGTTATCGGAAATAATGCCAATAGTCAGAAATGCAATATAAAATTTTTTTGGAATCATGAGAATTGAAAATTGTCATTTTTAACATTTACCTGAAAATTCTTTTTGTAACCAACCCTAGGTATAATTTTAAAACTTGTGGATAATAGATGTGCCGCAGGAGGGTTGTTGGAAGTGACGCTAATTGTCAGAAATGCAATTTAAAATTTTTTTTGGACCATGATACTTTGAAAATTCTCATTTTTGACATTTACCTGAAAATTCTTTTTGAAACCATCCCCAGGTCTAATTTCAAAACTTGTGGATAATAAAGGTGCAGAAGGAGGGTTTTCGGAAGTGATGCCAATACTTAGAAATGCAATATAACATTTTTTTGAGATCCTGATAATTTAAAAATTGCCAATTCTGACATTTACCTGACAATTCTTTTTTGAAACCACTCGTAGGTTTAATTTTAAATCTGGCGAATAATAGAGGTGCAGAAGGAGGGTCGTTGGACGTGATGCCAATAGTCAGAAATACAATTTAAAATTCTTTGCGTACCTAGATACTTTGAAAATTGTTATTTTTGACATTTACCTGAAAATTCTTTTTGAAACCACCCCTAGGTCTAATTTGAAAACTTGAGGATATTTGGGCTGGCTAAGGACGGTTTTTTGAAATGATGTCAAGAGTTCGAAATGCAAATAAAAATTTTTTGGGGGTCTGTTACTTTCGATATTCTTATTTTTGACATTTATCTGGAAATTCTTTTTGAAACCACCCCTAGGTCTAATTTCAAAACTAATGGATAATAGGGGTTGATTTTGGAGTGTTTTCTTTAGCGATGCCAATAATCAGAAATGCAAATAAAAATTTCTTGGGGACTCTGATACTTTGAAAATTCTCATTTTTTATATTTATCTTGAACTTCTTTTTGAAACCACACCTAGGTCTAATTTGAAAATCTAGGTTTAATGGGGGTGTCTCAGGAAGATTTTTGGAGGCAATATCAATAGTCATAATCATTATTAAAAATTTTTTTCTGGACCTTGACAGTTTGAAAATTGTCTTTTTCGACACTACTTTGTTAGTTCTTTTTAAACCACCCCTGAGTCAAATTTGTTAGCTTGTTGAGAATAGGGTGTCTGAGGAATCTTTCCGGAAGTGATATCAATATTCAGAATTGCAATTTAAAAGTGTTTTGAGGCTTTGGTATTAGAAAAATCACAAACTCTAACATTTATCTAAAAGTCCTTTCAGAAACCACCCCTGGTGCAAATTTGAAAACTTGTCGATAAGAGGTTAAAAAAAATTCAGAAATTATCTATTTAGGAAAGGGAACCTATTGTTCTTTTTCTGTAACTGCCGAAAACATTGTAAATGTCAGTTATCAACTTTAATTTTGTTAAGCCTTTATGTTTACCAAACACGCTCTAAGTTTTAAAGTTAAACAATTGGTTTTTAGTGTTTTTAGTAAAAAAGTGTGCTATTCGGGTGTATAAACTTAAGTTTCATACGGAAAGTAAGTTGTAAATATTGAGGTGCAGGTTGGTAGTTTGGCGCTCCACTTTGTGGAGTTTCCATTCAAGCTGCAATACAGGAGACAGTCGTTTCGCTCGGTGGCGTGCGCTCGCGGCGGCTACACTCACACTTCACGCGGGGGCACACCTACACGGAACTTTGTTGCTCTGTAGTTGCTAAACAAAGTACCGCAGAACATTCTTGCATGTGATTTTTTGTCTTATTTTTTTATTTTCTATTCGTGGTTGCCGGTTGGCCCACAAGTGGTGGGACACCCTGTATTATAAATTTGCTCGTGGAATTCAAAAAGAGGACTTTTCTACTACATGACCAAAGCCTGGAGTAAGAAACCCATCTGATGAGGTGTTCGATGGTTGAGACACAGATCAAGACCGTTTTCACAAGGCGAAAACGACTCCAATGTATGATTTCGGATTAGCCATGTTTCGTCCTATCCATAGGACTTCTTGGCAAAAGTTATCCCTAGAATTTTCACTGATTAATGTGAGACATTTCTATGAAACCATGATCAAGAATCAGTTGAAAAAAATGGATAACACCATAGTAAAAATGGAATACAAATATACACCATGCTGTAGAAATGCACGGAATGCGTTACACAAATAATTCGTTATTTTAACTTGAACTACCTCCGAAGATTCTTCCACAAATCACACATATCTCGACGAGCCTCTTCGAGTATGACGATGTGGTGTAAAATCAATTTCCTCGGAAGAGCGGAAGAATTAAAATACAGACATTTCGTGATCGAGTGACGGATCAGAGCCGATCTGTCCTATTTATAATTTATAATAATCATACTGTATGAAATAGAACTTCATCAAATCTTATCCACTCATGATTTCTATCAAACCCTATGACTTCTATGAAAATAATATTCCACCAAATTCTATAACCGCAATATTAAAAACGTTTGAGATTTTACCACAATTTGACATTACAAGCAATCTTTACATTTGCTATCAAATTCTATACTACTATAATCATTTATTGTTTACAAGTTCAACAAATCTTATCCGCACATGACTCTTATGAAGTAAATGTTTAACAATCGTAGAATTTCTTATTAAATTCTATACTTTAAACACAACTTATACTTTGTATCGTCAGATCAAATCTGATCTGCACAAAGCTTGTATCAAATTTTCTTTTTCTCAGAACTTTCTATCCAATTCTATCCACGGATTCAAGTTATAATTTTCTTTTAATATTTATTGACTAAAAATCTATCAAATATTATTCACACAAGACTTGTATCAAATCAAATGTTTCTGATTCCCAGAATTGTCTATCAAATTCTATTTATGAAGAAATAAAGCTTTTCTATCACCATTCTATCATAGAAACTCTATCAAATCTTATGCACAAAAGCAAACTTTTATTAAATTCAATATCTCTGATTTCCAGAATTCTCAACCAAATTCCATCTGCACATAAATTGTATCAAAACCGATGTTTCTTATTATCAGTATCTTTAATCAAATTCTATCCACAGATATAGTTTACATTTTTCTCATCATATAGTTTTTTTAAACAAATTATATCAAAATTCATCTTTTCTTGCCAATAGTCTTGCCACACAAGTTTTATGATTTCATTTTACATAACTGTGATTGAAATTTTACTTTACACTTGTAATGAAAGATTGTGGTAAAGTCTCAAACGTTTTAAATATTGCCGACAAAGAATTTGGTCAAATATTATTTTCATAGAAGTCATAGGATTTGATAGAATATGAGTGGATAATATTTGATAAAGTTTTATTTCAGAAAGGATGATAGAAAAGTACGAGTCTTGCCGGCGGATAGAATTTGATAGAAATTTTAGTGAATAAAAAACATAGGATTTGATAGAAGTTATGACTGGATAAGATTTGATAGAGTTTTATTTCAGAAAGGATGATAGAAAAGTACGAGTATTCCAAGCAGATTGAATTTGATAGAAATTTCAGTGACTGGTAAACATAAAATGTAATAGAAGTCATGAGGGGATAAGATTTGATAGAGTTCTATGTCCGAAAGGATGATAGAAAAGTACAAGTCTTTCCGGCGGATAGAATTTGATAGAAAATTCTACGAAACAGAAACATGGGATTTGATCAGTGTTGGGTAAGTTCCTCTATAAAAAGTAACTCGTTACAGTTACGTTACTTTGCAAAAAAAAGTAACTCGTTACAGTTACAGTTACTCTGTCAAAAAAGTAACTCGTTACAGTTACAGTTACTAGTAAAAGTAACTTAAGTTACTT
>JBAGKK010516382.1:0-13583 GCA_037177015.1 Euceroptres primus
GATAAACTTCGTAAATAATGTGAAATTTGCAGATATTGAAGATTGTGGTACAATGAAATACTAGATACAGTACAATGGTTCGCTTCATGTTCTTGTAAACCATAAAATTGGCAACTTCATAGAAAGAGACAACTTCTCTGTCATGTATCTTTCAAACGGTGATAGCCTGAACCCTAATTTTTTTAAAAATTTCTTTGGCATTGAAAAACGAAGAGAATGACACCTGGAACAATGGAAAAAAATTTTTTCAGCTAGATATGCAGTTTTTCGTAAAACCACTTTTTTTCGTGTTTTTTATAAGTTTTTTTAGATTATCTCGACAACCGTATAAGATATCACAGAAACAAGCCTGCCGTTGGATTTGGCATGAAAAAATGCATCGAAATCATATATTGATTTTCATTGAAAAAAATTTTTACAACATTCTATCTCCTGATTTGTAACTTTGCAAAAAACATTTTGATCCAAAAAATCTCGAAAACCTGACGTGCTGCAGAGAAATGGAGACCAGATTCGGATTCAGTTCAAAAAACTACTCTGAAATTGACATATTTCATTCCATAAGCCCATAGGTCACATTTTGTTGACCAGTGAAGTTGGCAAAGAATACGTCGGAAAACTCTTCCAAACTAATCTTTAATCAAAGTCTTGTGCCCTACCGTTTTTAAGTTCAACGCTGTTAGAAGTCTTCGTCGACTGATTGTGAATAATAGTTTAATGTCAGTTTGTATTAATTTAATTGTCAACTTGAATCAATTTTCTAATTGAGTGGTTGAGTGTATGAGTGAGAGTGCTCTACAACAATCCTGCTGCTATTCAAGGGAAACGAGATCGATTCTAGAAATCATCCATCACCAGTGTCAGTCATTACTCCAGAATGTGAAACCTTTGGAGAATTGATCAGTCAATCAATCTGAGAACTACGGTTCCAGATTTCAACACCAATAACTCTATTAAGAGCCTCCAACGCAGCCTACCATAGTCTCCAACCATACGGTTCGAATCGGAGATGAGTTCAGCTTGAAGAGAGGGATTACTGCCACTGTCGTCAAGTAATAGAAAATCGAGTCACGAAGTCTTAAATATCGTAATGTTGTAATTTGAATGAATAAAGTGATTGTAAATGGTATGTTGCATCTCATGTTCATTTGGCTTGTCCTCGTACCTAGACTAAGAACATTTATAGAACGTTAATTCTGTGATCAACTTCATTAATTTAGATATCAGACGTAGTACGTGACAGAGTTAAAATTTATGAGTGCATTTGCTGTGTGTTTAGCAAGTCGGTTTGAATTTTGCGAGATCCTTTTTTAATTAATTTTTAAAATTTTCTTGAATAACTCCTGTAATTTTCTCTTTCAGTTTTAGTAAAAAATTTACTTGTATAAAACTTTTCTTTTGCAAAAGTGACTAAATGGATTGATAGTAGTGGTACAATTTTTCTAAAAATATAATACTGGAAAATCATTAATCTTCTAAATTTTTTTTCGTTTAATTGTATAAAATTATTTCAAAGTAATCAGCAAATTAATAATTTCAATTAATTGATTTTAAAGTTAATTGGTTTCTATATGGGGCGTTATTTCTCAACTGCCTCAACTTTTTAAGTCACATCTTTCAATCGCCTTCAAATTTTCAGAATTCGTTAGGCTATATGACAGTAGTTCAACCCCCTATTTTTAGAATTCTAATGCCATCTCTTTTAAAACTACAGGGGGTTGAATTTTTTCTACAAATGCTATTTGAAGTTTTAAAGGTCAGTTTGAAAGGGCTTTTTATACCCTTTTAATACGTAAAATTAATTTTTTTAATTGTTTAATTTTTGTAAATAAATTACGAAGTGAAGTGTTTATTTAACTTGTTTTTGGCACTCAGACTCCTTCGATTTTTGAAAAATGAAAGCTTGGTTTTTTTGCAACAAGAACCTATAAGGACAAGATGAAAGCCCTGATACTGTCCGAGATACACAACCTGGTCCGAGCGAAGCTCTTGCCCACACGATTCTAACACCTGCATTGGTATATTCAAACGGCCATAACTTTTTTTCTACAAATGTTATTTGAAATTTTAAAAATGAGTTTGAAAGGATTTTTTATACTCTTCTAACTTATCCAATCCATTTTTTTAAGTCTTTAACTTTTATAAACAAATTATGAAATTTATTTAACTTTTTTTCTCGGACTCCTTTGATTTTTTAAAAACTAAGTTAAAAAAAGCTTTGTTTTCTTGCAACAAAAATCTATAATAAGGGCAAGATGACAGCTCCAATAGTATCCGAGATATATACACTGCTCTCGCGATTTAATGCTGGTTTCGGGCATCGCCTGTTATGTCCTTGGAATAAAATCGCGAGTCTTTAAACGTAAACAGTCAGGGCCGTATGAACTATTTCTGTTTGATTTTTGTCACGTGTAAAAAATATTTTTTAAATATAAGTTTAATTTAATGTTTACTTTAATTTTAAGTTTTATTTAATTATTATTTATTAATTATTATATATAACGCATAACCAAAATACTGAAAGCGAACTGAAGCGAACTGACAAAATTATCCGCTTAGGATACTGCCCGTTTTGTGGCAGCTCTGCTGAGCTCACAGCGCCTTACTCTCGTCCCCTTGGACCCCTTGCTATCGTCGAAAATTCATTAAAAGGAATTATGTCAAGGGGAGGTATATCGCGAGAGCAGTGTATAACCAAGTACACAGCGGTTCAAACTAGCGTGTGGTCGAGAGTTTTTAAAATTTCAAATAGAATTTGTAGAAAAAAAAGTTATGGCCGTTTGAATATACCGGCACGAACGTTAGGGCATTAGAAGTGTAAAAATTGGGGGTTAAACTACTGCCATATAGCCTAACAAATTCCGAAAATTTGACGGTGATCGAAAGACATGGCTTAAAAAGTTGGTGCAGTTGAGAAATAATGCCCCATATTGAGATTTCATCTTTGCATGATTAGCATTAAAAATATTGGCACAAATGGACCATTTGAATATAAGAACTGTGCGTATGAGATTTTTTGTAAAATTCGTTCCCTCCCAAATCTGAAAATCGTGTACACACACACAGAAAATCTTGAAAAATCAATTGCTAATAATTCAAGCATTTTGGAACTACTAATTAAATCTAGAGACCAAAAAAATTGTCGAATAAATATTTTCCTTCAACTCCTCAAAAATCAGAGCAAACAAAAATCTATATGTTTCCTAGTACAGCGGAAGTTAATTGGACTAAATTAATTAAAACAAAAGTAAAGAATGAGGTGCGAAAATGTGTATCAGGCAATTCTTATACGAACGTAGACGTGTTTATTCTTCAAATAAATCGGTGCATGAATTACAAGGTGAATTAGATAGCATTTAGCAATGGTACAACGAAAAAGTAACTTCTTACACCCCAACTTTTGCAGACAATTACATCAATTAAGCCAGGGTAATCTAGGAGACAATAATCAAAAACATTGGCGACCAACAAACAGATTCAACTCTCAACAAAATAGGGATAATAGGCGTTAACCATTCAAGAATAGATTCCAATAAAATACAGGTAAACACTGGGGCCGCCTCAGCGATACCAGGGTCAATTTACTCCGCGTCAACAGAACCAGGATGAGTGGAAACCTCGGCCTAGACAAGAATAGTGGCAGCAATCCCAAATAACAGTGTATTTCAGGATCCTCCTTTCAAAGAGGGAAGTAATGATAAGAAGAGAAGAATGCAGTTATGTAAAAGATGAGGAGAGGGAGACCAGGGAGACTTGAGGCTCTGCAGCGAGGAAGGCCTTGTAAGAAATGATTTTATAGCATGCAATACCAATAAAAGAGAAACAGGAATAAATTTAAGTTACAGTAACCCTATTCCATCTATTTTAATATTTACTCAAGCATTCAGTCAACATCAGTCAAAAAGAAATATTACGGCTCACAGGAATAAATGATCTTCCAGTAAACATCTTAGGTCAAGTTCATTTAAATATTTTTGGTTATCCTACAACTTTTAATTTAATTACAAACGGCGTACCAGTAGAAGAAGATGGAGTCTTAGAAGCTGAACTGTTTGCTGACAATAATGTCAGTATTAATTATACTTTAAAGTGTCTAGAAATCAAGATTGAAAATAAATGTTAATAAAAAGGCAGGAATGTTCGTTATTTTTGTATACAGTTTCTTGAATCCTTCAAAGCTAGTAATTTGACTCTGGATATTGTTCAATTCCATGCCAGTGATTATTATAATTATTTCAAAATACATATGTAAATTGAAAGATAGCGGATTAAAAACAAATGATTTGCGGTCACCTGTTGCGACTATGAGAAACTGAATTTTGAATAAAAATATATTAAAATGATTTATTTTATTAAAACATGGTAGTACCTAATATAGAGCAAAAGGTGAAATTGTAGAATATTATGATAAATAGCCTTTCTATCAATTTTCTGTCTTCAATAATTGTTCAATAATTACCAGAGTTAAGAAAGCTATTACGAAAACAAAATGATAGGTTAGGAGATTCTTGAATCAGTGAAGGGTGAACCATTATTATTTTGAAAAATTTTCGACTATAACCATATTCAAGCTGTTTGAAAAGTGAAATTTTCGTAGAGTCGACAATTTTGGTTATAAAAAATGGTTAAAGCTGCACATTGAAAGCACAAGAATCAATTTTTCTTTACCAGAGCAATATTTTATAACACTTATTTTTTTTTAAATGATGAAATTTTCAGTCGTGTAGCATGGATTGATAGAGCGACATTCAATTTCGTTTATAGTTTATTTTTCGCACATTTCTGAATGCAAATATAATTTAAGCTAATAAAACAGGAAAAAGCCATAAAGGAATATGTTAAGTAAGCTATAAACTGTCGATATCATTTTATAAAAACATTATTTAGTATTGTTTCATCAGTCTTTTTATTTAAATTAGACCTATTGTCAGGGCTGGCACAACCCTCATTTTTGAGGTTTGTGAAATTCTGAAGAGTTCTCATCATTGGACATTAGGGTGGTTCAAAAATGCATGGCAAATTTTTTTTCATGCCAGAGGGCAACGATCCCCCCATTTCATTCCAAATTCGAAAAAAGAAATTCCGTAATTTTTTAATTTTTTTATTTTAACAGGTGCCGGTTTTGACTTGAAATTTCTCATGTAAAATGCATGGGGAATTTAAAAACTTTTAATAATGGATTTGATAGGATGGCAGGGCGTGAAAAGCCCTTCAGAAATCACTCATAGAAAATTCAATTCGCATTTGTAGAATGAAAGTTATGGCCATTTAAAAATACCCGTTTTACGCTGAGGATGAAAATTTCAGCCCCTGTAGTTCGGGAAGGATGGTAGTACAGGGCTATAAATTGGTTGGTGAACTATATCGCATAATTGTTGTGATTCTCCACTGCTTCATTATTGTCGCGATCACTTCATACATCTCTTCAATCTCTACATTTTCTACCGCGATCACTCCTCTGTCCTCAATTACTTCTCTGTTTTCGACCCAATGATGATGATTTTTATGATTTTCATCAACCGTTTCATTTATGTCCCTGATCTCTTCATTTCCGGCCGCGATCACTTTGTAGCTGTTTTCAGTCACATCATCGTGATCCAGAATCACTTTTCTCCTGTTTTTAGTATCACCAATTAAATTTTCTATCATTTTATCAATGTCTTCAGTCGCTTTGCTCACCTTTTTCGCCGTGTTGCTGACCCTTTCATTTCCGATTTCAGGGATATTGTAAACTAAATGGAGCAGAACATCCCAATTATCTTGAGAGTCACGTCGACTAATTGAAGGAATTGCTTTATCACCACATCTAACCCTAAAGAACACCTTGAACGTAACTATACTCGAACTGCATGACTAGAAGGTCGACAGGAAGCTCTAGGACTCTATATGCACGCAATAAAAGGGAAAGAAATTCTTTCCCTTAATTTCCCTAACAACGAAAAGATGTCTTTTGCCTCTCTTTTACTTTTCTCCTTTCTGCTTACCATTTCAGCGTAAAACCCGCTCCTCTATAAATCTCCTTAACGAAAACCGTATGAGCTGTTGCTTTTTAAAATTCAAGAAAACTTTCACCTCTCTTCGCATGAACATTAAAATCAATTCATTTAAATTAATTACTTCTTTCTTGTACGGAAATACATATAGAACCACCTCAAGAAATTTCAGAAAATGCCAAACCTCTCGCCGGTGTCTGTTTAGAACATCACCCGGAAACATATTGTATTCTCTTTCCTCCAAAATGTTTTCGGCTAGCTCCTAATTTATTGTGAATTTACGCGAGAACAGAAAATAAAACAGTACGCGTATGCGAATACTGTTATCAAAATAAATTAACTAATCCAGAAAGACAAGAATATCATCATCGAGATTTCTGGCATTTTATCAGATTCACGATTTTTTAACACTTGATGTTATTTTTGTAGTAAAACTTTATTGTCAATTTATTATACAACTTTTGAATGTACACAATGAGTAGAAAAATTTCTTGACAATCAATCTCTAATTAGTGAAGGTTAAGCAATGGAATGTTCGAACTAATTCATAAACATACGTATGCATGCATATTAAATACATACATTTACATAAATGTAAATTTTTCAACAAAAAGGCCAAGGAAAGTTATTGCATTTTTAATGTTAATCTAAATTTTTCTTTGCTAAGATTCATGAATTTAAACTTTATTGCGTCAAGTAGTTAAATTCGAGCACGCTCAATGTCTGTTATCATCAGGTTTTGGAAATTGTTTCGTTCATGTAAATGCACCTATGTAATTTAACAGTAGTTTATATTTATTCATTTTTAAACCAGTAGATAGTAGACTGAAATTTATACGATTTTAAGTGGAATTTGGTCTGGATGAATCCTAATTTTTCCGGACAATTACTTCAAGCTCGGAAATAATCCGAATCCATCCGAAATTTGTCCGCAATCAAAACTTTTTATCCGCCGAAATCAAAGTGCAAATAAAATATCGTCCGGATGAATCCGAAATTTGTCCGTTCAAAAATTTCGAGTGCGGATCCATCCTAAATTCGTACGCAAGGAAAACTTGTTCTCCGCTGGAATCAAAGTGCAAATGGAACTTAGTCCGGTTGAATCCGGAATTGGTCCGGGCGAAAACGTCGACTCCTTTGACAATGTCTGGTTGCCGCTGGTCCTCAAGGCTTTGAAAGTTAGGAACTGTCCCAGAAATATCTTCTGTGTTATGACCGATTATTTCAGCAATAAAGAAGTCTCATTGCATATGAATAATGTTGTTGTAGGGAAAAAGGTTACCAAGGGCTGTCCGCAAGGATCTGTACTTGGGCCAGCCTGCTGGAACCCGATGTTCGACGAGCTTTTCAGGGTGCTTGTTGAACTGATGGGGGATGACGAGATGGCTTATGCTGATATCTCTCTCTCATGGCAAAACTGATGCCCGGAAAAACAAAACACGTGGAGTGATACAAAACGCGATGCTCGCAAAGAAAAGCTGAAATCAGAACAAAAATAAGACGTGAAATCGCGAGTATGGAAACAAATGGGTTGGGAAATTCAAGTTTCGCTTCCATCGGTGCGGCTAACGGGGGCATAAGGCCGCATACTGCAAAGTCAAGAAGCGCGATAACTTCCAACAGTACGCAAATAATGCCAAAGACCTAGGTCTGTGCGTTATTGAAAATTTCTCCGATTCCAACGTTCAAGAGTTGCTACCGGCAGAAAGTGAAACTTTCGGAAAAATCTGGTGTCTTGACAGTGGTGCGACGTCGCACATATGTAAGGAATCATACGTATTTTCGGAAATACACGATACGAAATGTGGAAGGTTGGACCTTGCAAGCTCTTCCTCGACGGCAATTGTTGCTAAAGGAACTGTTTTATTTCAGCAAACGTCAACGGTAGGAAGAAAAATGTTAGTTTGAGCAACGTGCTCCAAGTTCCAGACCTTCGCGCGAATTTAATGTCTACCGCGAAAATAACCGACAAAAATTATGAAGTAACATTCACAAAACATCGCGCGATTGTTATCGGAAACGACGGTGATATGAAGTTCATCGCTGATCGGGTCGGCGATTTGTATTTTATGCGTGAGGATCATGACTGCGAAATAATTTGTGAACCACCGAACTGTTCATCGAAATCCTCTGCAGAACTGGAAGTGTGGCATCGGCGCATGGGTCACCTGAACATGGAGGACCTTGAGAAATGTGAGCGCCAAAAATCAGTGATCGGAATAAATCTCGGAAAATACGAGGAGAAATTAGAATGTGAAATTTGCCTTCGTGGAAAAATGGTTAGTACTCCTTTCCCAAAAAAAATCGGAAAGAAAGACGGGCTTGTTAGACATAATACACTCTGACCTTTGCGGTCCGATGCGAGTGGAATCAAACAACAAGGCGAAATACTTCGTTACATTCATCGACGAGTACTCGCGCTGGTGCGAGGTAAGATTTCTTAGGGAGAAGAGCGGGGCTTTTAAAACTTTTAAGGATTTTTAGGTCCTCGTGGAAAACCAAAAGGGGAAAAATATTAAATTCATCCAATTCGATAACGGGAAGGAATATTTGAGCAACGAGTTTGATGATTTTTTGAAGTAGAATCGCATTCAAAGAAGATTAACTGTAGCGTATAATCCAGAGCAGAATGGAACAGCTGAGAGGAAGAACTCTCATGGACATAGCGAGGTGCCGACATCATCTTGGACTGATCGCCAGGAAAATGAAAAGTCGAAGAACGTGTTAAGAAGGGAATTTTTCAGGGCTACGACGACAAATCAAAGGGTTATAGAGTCTGGATTCCTGAAGAAAAGATCGTTCAAGTAATACGAGATGTTACATTTCTTAAGAACTCCAAGAACCCTACCAAGGACATCTATGAATAATTTATTCCTGAAAATTTTGCTAGTCAAGAAGTTAACGTTAACTCCACATTCCAAAAGAAGAAAAATCGAAGTCGCCATACAGCCTCTGAATCAAAACGAGGTTCCTGCTCCTGCGTTAGAGGAAGATCAGGACGAGAACATCGAGGAAGATAGGAACGAGGACGTCGCAGAATATCAGGTCGAGGACATCGATGAGCTACCGAGAAGGTATCCAGGAAGACCAAAAAAAATCCTTACCGGAATGAGAGGAAGACCGCGGAAGCACTACCATGAACGACGTGATGAGGCTCAGAATGTAGAACCGGAAGAAGCTCATCTAGCAGAAGTACCTATGAAGCAGAAAATGTCTGGTCCCGACGCCACAGAATGGTATTGTGTCATGGCAACCGAAGTAAAGTCGATCATCAAAAACGACACTAGGGAAGTCGTAGAGCGTCCGAATGATCGCGAAGTTATTGGCAGCCGTATGGTATTGAGAAATAAATACAAACCGGATGGAACTTTGGAGAGAAGGAAAGCGCGAATAGTAGCGCTGGGTTTCGCTCAACGTCCGAGAATCCATTTTAACCAAACATTCGCTCCAGTAGCTCGTCTAGGATCTATTCAACTGTTGGTATCACTTGCAGCTGAATATGGAATGTCAATCAGACAACTGGGCGTCACAACTGCGTACTTGAATGGAGTGATTGAAGAGGAAGTGTATATGGAGACCCCGAATTTCCTTGGAGAAGCCCTGGATACTATCGTTCAAACAGAAAGCAACACCATAAAGATCGGAATAAAAGCAAAAAGTATGCTAAAGAATTTGGAAACAGGAGACAAGGTTTGTCTTCTGAAGAAATCTTTATACGGCCTTGGACAGACTGGAAGCAGTTGGCACGTGAAATTAGACGAAGTGCTGAGAAGATACTCCGTCAAACGCAGACCCATGCATGTACTACTTGAGTCGAGGGGAAAACGCATTGTTCATTGCTATCTCCGTAGACGAGATCCTGGTCGTTTCTCGGAATTTGATAAACATAGCGAAGTTGAAGGAAGCTCTTTCGAAAGAATTCGAAATTAGAGATTTTGGAGAACCAGAATACTGTCTAGGAATTGAATTCTCACGAGAAAACGACACAATCGCTATGCACCAGAGAGGATACGTGAAGGAATTATTGGATCTATTTGGAATGGCTGAGTCCAAACCGGTATCAACTCCCATGGATATGAATGTAAAACTGACGAAGACAGGAAATGAATCTACAACCGAGGAGAAGAAACTTCCGTATCGTGAACTGGTAGGTGCTCTGATCTACCTATCTGTGGCTACAAGGCCTGACATCACTCACGTTGTGAGCGCGTTAAGTCAGTTTAACGCCTGTTTTTGACAGGTACACTGGACAGCAGCAAGACGTGTCCTGCGTTATTTAAAAGGTACGATGAATTTGGGACTCACATTCAGCCCATTGAAAAGGCCATTGAAAGGATACGTCAACTCGGACTGGGCTAACTGTTTGGTGGACAGACAATCGTATACAGGATATAGATTCTCGCTGAGCAACGGAACAATATCCTGGGACTCCTCGAAGCAGAGTACGGTAGCCTTATCATCCACAGAGGCCGAATACATGGCTTTAGCAGAAGCTACCAAAGAAGCTATTCACCTCCGGGGATTTGTTTCGGAATTGCGATTCGGTGAACTCGCCGATGTTAAGATGTGCAACGACAACATGGAAGCCCAACACTAGCTGAGAATCCAACATTTCACGCTAGGAGCAAACACATCGACGTGAGACATCATTTTGTTGGTTATTCGCTGAAGAGAAAGCTCTTAAAGCTTGAACACGTTTCTATCAACGACATGATTGCTGACGTGATAACGAAAGAACTACCTGGACCAAAGCATCGAGAATTTGTCAAGCCTCTTGCATTGGGAAGTTTAAATTCTGTTAAATAATCATCCACGTTTCGAGGGGAAGTATTGGAATGGGATTTATATTTTAAATAGATACGCGGTTGATATACGTAGTGCCACCTACAGCCAATGATCCAACTATATCCTTGTGGGCCTACGTGCCAGTTAGACGCTTGTGAGTACCCTTACCGTTCGAATCGTTTATTGGAGAGTTCGCAGTTTGTATCAATAAACCTAAAGTTAATCGGATCTTACGGTTACTGAGTACTCACATCCTATATACCTTGTTTCTAATACTTATTTGTCCTAATTTCTATATAACCTAATTTTCATATGACCGAATTTCCATTTTTCATAATTTTTATTTACCCTAAATTGCATTTCATCTAAATTCTCTTTATCCGAATTTCCATTTGTCATAATTTTTATTTAACTGAATTTCTATTTGTCATAATTTTTATTTGTCCTAAATTTCATTCAGTCTAATATCCAATTCCCCGAAATTCGATGTGCTATAATGTGCATGTAACAGAAATTTTATTTGCCCTAAACGATTTCCGGCCAGTTTTCAAGTCGTTGTTTCCCATCTATGCGAATTTGTTAAAGTCGGTAAGTCAGGAGAAGATAGCGCGTTGTGTCTGTTCGGTGATGCGAAGTATGATAGGCGCGAAGTTTTAAAAAAATTACATATTGTTAAAGCAATTTTAATGGATTCTGAAATTATCTAACATTTTTTATGTTTCTAGGGCTCATTGCAAAGATAAAATTCTGCACTGCTTAGGGTGCCTTTGCATGGAGCATAATTTCATAGTTCAAAAAATTATTTCTAAAACAATGACGACTGAGATTGACTTTGTTTTGTGTCTAAAAATTCGTTTATACTCCAAATTAATTTGCCGAATCAGGAAAAAACCTAAAAAAACGTTTACTTAATTTGGATAAACATATCTAATTATTATTAACTTTTTTCCTGGTTATTTATTCGAATAATTAACTTGGAGTGTAAAAAATTCTCAGGCAAAAACTAAGTTGATAGGAGTTGTAGTTGTTTAGAAATTAATTTTTGAAATTTTGAAACATTGCTCCGTGATAAGGCATCCTTATTAAAATAGGGACTGATAAAAGAATAATTATTAATTAGCAAATTATTTAATTAACGAATCATAATATTCTCGAATTTAAATTTATGGAAATAAATATTTTATTAAGTAAATAAAATAAATATTTATTTTATAGCTATCTCATAGTTATTTGATGAATTTTATTTTATATTTATTAATCTATTTACTTTCGACAATTTTAAATTTTTAGTCAAGATGTGAAGTCGATTGGAGTTATAATTTCTTAGAAATAATGTTTTAAACAACTGGTGTCGACTTCTTGTTTTGCCTATCTTATAGTTATTGGATGAATTTTATTTTATATTTAATAATCTATTTACTTTCGTAAATTTTAAATTTTCAGTCAAGATGTGAAGTCGTTTGGTGTTGTAGTTTTTTTAGAAATAATGTTTTAAACAACTAGTGTCGACTTCTTGTTTTGCCTCAACATTTTTTTATTCGAAAAAATAACTTGCAGTATAAACAAATTCTGAGACAAGAAACAAAGTTGACAGGAGTTTTAGTTGTTCACTAATAATTTTTTGAACTTTGAAATTATGCTCCATGAGAAGACACCCTAAGCAGTGAGCCCTAGAATCATAAACAATATTAAATAATTTCAGAATCCATCAAAATCACGTGCTTCTACAATATGCAATTTCTTTTCACAGCGCCATCTTCTCCTGACTTTCCGACTTTACCAAATTCGCATAGATGGAAAATAACGACTTGAAAACTGGTCAGGAATCGTTTAGGGCAAGTGAAATTTTTGTTTCATACACAGTATGGCACATCGAATTTCGGGACTTGGATATTAGGTTGAATGTAATTTAGGGTAAATGAAAATGATGACAAATGAAAATTCGGATAATTAAAATGTAGGTTGAATGAAATTTAGGGTAAATAAAAATTATGACAAATGGAAATTCGGTGAAATGAAAATTAGGTTACACAGAAATTAGGACAAATAAAAATTATCTCAAATAGAAATTCGGGTAAATAAAAATTATGTCAAATTGAAATTCGGATAAATAAAATTTAGGTTGAATGCAATTTAGGGTAAATACAAATTATAACAAATAGAAATTCGGTCACATGAAAATTAGGTTATATAGAAATCAGGACAAATAAGAATTATGACAAATAGAAATTCGAGTGAATAAAAATGATGACAAATAAAAGTTCTGTCACATGAAAATTAGTTTATTCAGAAATTAGGACAAATAAGAATTATGACAAATAGAAATTCGGGTAAATAAAATTTACGTTAAGTCAAAATTAGGGTATTTAAAAATTATGGCAAACGAAAATTATATACAATAAGAATTCGGGTACATAAAAATGTCAAATGCTTCTTCGGATAAATATAAATTAGACTAAATAAAAATTCGGATTAATAAAAATTATGGTCAATGGCTTTTAGGTAACTTCATTTTTGGTGAAATGAAATTTATGTCAATTGAAATTTGGGGAATAATCATGCGCCTCCTTTGTTTCGACGAGAGCATCAATATCAGATTCTATTTCTGAGAAAGCAAGTCTCATTAATGATGAAAGAGTTGTCTCACTTGATGAAGCACTTT
This sequence comes from Euceroptres primus, assembly GCA_037177015.1. NCBI lineage: Eukaryota > Metazoa > Arthropoda > Insecta > Hymenoptera > Figitidae > Euceroptres > Euceroptres primus. The sequence goes on from JBAGKK010516382.1 coordinate 13,441, forward strand.
CTTTAGATTTAATGTAGTTCATTATTGAATTATAAAATCTTGTATCGTTCTATGAAGATTACACATCCACACAAAAAAAAAGTCTGGTACTTTTGACGAGACACATGTATTCCTATGTATTTTGAGACGCTGAATCCGAATCT
>JBAGKK010516393.1:0-13583 GCA_037177015.1 Euceroptres primus
TATCAAATTAACCGCTCTTTTCAACTTTCCGCTTTGAAAATTGAAAATTTTCGAAAATTGGGAAGTTATTGTTTGAGGACTTATAACTTGTGACATCGGTGTGCATTTCTATCAGTTAAAAATGGAATTATTCAAACGCCATCTATAGGAAAATTGACAAACTCCACAGAAATCTCGCCATCTTGCATAAAATTATTTAATAAACTATGTTTTTTGGGAATGTAAACAAAAAAAAAGTGACGTATTAAAAAAAAATTCAAACGAATTTCATCCTAAATTAACTGCTTCAAAATTTGTAAAAGCTTATGGTTTAGTCAGAAATAGGCCAAATCATAACTTTTTTTGCATTTTCTTTTTTTTTAAATGTAGCTTTCGAAAAAAATACAAAAAAAGTATTCAGGGCTATCTTCTATTTTTTTTCTGACTTTTTTGAAGAAAGTTGAAATTTTTCCGATGACTACCACTTTTAATTATTATTTTTTTCCAAATTTTAAGGTTTTCTGTAAATTCTAAAAAATTTTCAGAGTAGTGTTATGAAAAATAAGCTGAGTTAAAAATTTCTTCTCGCTTGAAAAAGAAAAATAGAAAACGAAAAAATCCCACTCTGAAAATTTCAGAGAATTTGCGGAAAATATCAAAGTTTTTTATGAGAAAAAATAAAAAAAAATAAAAATGACAATCATCTCAAAATTTCCGTTTTTTCCGAAAATTAAAAAAAATCTTCGAAGATGCATCTGTATAATTTTTATAAATTTTTTTCTGAAAAGTGCATTTAAAAATAAAAATTTTGGAAAAAAACGTCCCGCTAAGTCAATTTTGAAAAAAGTTACGGCCATTTGAAAGAAAAAAGTCATTTTTTTTAACAACTCATAACTTTTTTGGGTTAGGTAAGAAAATTTGAAAAAATTCTGAAAAATGTTTTCGATAGAGTAGAAAAAGATAAAAAAGTTTCAACCAAATCGAAAGGGGTCGGGGTCAAAAGTGGTCGATTTGGCATGGAATGCCCCATATGTATTGAGCGGTTTAATTCCATCCTATCTCATGAGGCGCAAGAGTTTGTTCATGGTCGATTCACTTAATTAATTTGCATCATCTCTTTAATATGAATAAAAATTTATTTTGAGGAAAAGTTTTCTTTCTTTCTACATAACAATCTTGAAAAGAATAAAGAGGATGAGAAGGTCGAAAATCTCTGAAAATGCCCAGATCCATGCTTGGAATTTGTTATTAAAAGCGCTACTTATTGGAGTATCGCTCTGAATTTTGCATAGAGAATGTCGGGAGCAATGTATCTCGAGAGGATATTTTCGTACCCAGTCTACATTCTTTTCGTTCGACATACATAAGAATGTGGAGTATTTCTTCGTTCACTGTAAGAAATGTCGACGAATATTGTCAAGATATCGAAAATCTACTCACGGAAACTATATAATATTCCACAACTTGAGATGTCAATTGCTGTAAATAATATGTGACGTCCCGCAAGGAAAGGGACCTTAGGGTTAGCAGACAAATTTTTCAGTAGAAGCGATTGAAGAGACGGTCTGGTTATCCGCAAGCGTCGAAACAGGCGATTCAACTTTGCAGCTCAATAACAATTCCAATTTTGCAGATAGAAATGTTATTCCTTTTTAATATGAAAGAGCGATTCGAAAACTATTGATAGCATCAAAAAAATGAAAATCGATTTTTTAACCCTAAGGTCCCTTTCCTCGCGGAACGTCACATATAATACACCTAGAAAAAGCTTCACAGGGAAACTATCACAGCCTGCACTTTTTACCTCGCGATTCATTCAATCATACAATAGGTTTTTATTTTACTTCATTTATAATTTTTCGATATTATGTTTTATGAGGAAGTAATCGATTACTAGAAACAGCTTTTTAAATAAAATATTCAAAAACAGAGAGTGCAGAATATTTATCCATGAACTCAGAATACCTGAGGAAATATCGATTATTTTTTGTCAGATGAATATACAAAAACCTGGAAGAATATTTTTGTTCATATCTGAATAACATTAAAATATTCTTCTCAAATAAAGTTAAAATATTAAAGTGTAATGTAACAAAATATTTATGCATGAATTTAGAATACCTGAGGAAATATCGATTATTTTTTGTCAGATGAATATACAAAAATCTGTAAGAATTTTTTGTTCATATCTGAATAACACTAAAATATTCTTCTCAAATAAAATTAAAAAATTAAAATATAATGATACTTATTTTTTGCTTTTATACTCTTGATTTAGTTTACTTTGAAATTACGAACAGGTGTAATTTACTCTCTGTTTTAGATTGATTATCAAGCAAAGATAATAAGATAAATAGAATATAAAATAAAATATAAGTTAATATTAAACTTACACAAAAAAATATTTGAAAAATGGTTTTTGAGAGATATCTTTGAGAGATATGATATAGTGTCCTTCACAAAAGAGTCAAAGCGCGAAATGGTAATGGAGGGATGAACAGATAGCAATATTCAGGATGAACTCTGCTTTTGGGTAGAGTGCCCTCACGAAGTTGCCGTTTAGATAAATTGCTCCCGCCTGTCGGTCCATATACTCTTTCTCCTCACAGCCTGCTAGGGATGGTTAGTTTGATTCTGATAGCACTTGCGTCCACTCGAATTGTGAAGCTTTTCGTATGTTTCCAATCGCAACCTGTTCCTCGTTTCCAGGTAAATGATTAAAAATGTCAAAATTTATTACATTTAATTTCAAATTTTACCATTGTTTTGAAGTGTATACAAATTGATTTCAATTGACGAGAAAGGGACTAGATTAACATTTATATAAGATCTTTTTTCCTTAGACAAAATTGTTTCTTATTTATTTTAAATAAAATCAAGAATTGACCGGACTGAAATGTCCGATTACACTTCTCGATTTAAAATGCAGTTCTTCTTTCCATTCTTATTTTTTTCGAATGCTTGTCGGTCGATGAAAATGGTCCTGACGATGCCGTTTGCTATCTTTATGAGCTCTTTTATTTGCCGGATAAGCAGTGCGGCCGGAAACGTCCTTCTAAAACGGAAATGGCGCTACTTTCCCTGGTAGGGCAGAGAAGGGAGTGTGCTTCACCCTTGATATCATGCTGTTTATGGCACGAATATATATATATATATAGAAAAGGAAAAAATTATTATCTCCTCAAATGGCATTCGATCGTTTACGTTTTTTTTTTTACAGCATTGAAATGTATGTAACCAATGAAGCGTAAGTTCCTTTTAGTGTATTGAAAGACTATAAATGTAGTCGAAAATTTGCAATGATCCAGAAAAATATTCACTCGCAATGATTAAAAAACATTGCATACCTTTATTGATGAAATGTCTCTTATTCTTTAAATATTTGAAATATTAATTATATTCTATTATTTAAAAATATTATTAATGTTAGATTTTCTTCATGTACAAAGTTTACCTTTTTTACTCCACCTTGAAAATCCTGAATTCTTCCGAAAGAAATAAACAAAAACACTAACAAGTATTTTGTATTGTGAAACTTGAGTCTTCTCTCTTGGAAATTACTGCTGATTTAGCTCATTAATTAGTGAAAATGCGGGCGTCTTGTTCATGTGAAGTAGGAATGAAAATGATATAAACGAACAGAAATTGCGACGTTTCGAGTAATCCGATCAAGTGATAAATTCTCAGAAAACAAACTAACCTAGAGCTGTACGAGACAGGTAACAAGATTCTGGGTCCGTCCTATTTCTTGGTAGGTTGCCAAGAACAGCACGTTGCCAATGCGCTCGAGCGTGAAGTTGAATGAAATGCATGTGTTCAATTTTTCTTTCGGAAAAGTCCGCCTCGTTGCAACTCGAAAATGTCATTATTTCGAAAATAAGTTTTCAAGCTCTTTTTTTTAGATAGAATGTTTAAAAAATGAAAAGGTTTCAAACTCAAAAGCGTTCAAATTTAGAAATCTTAAAATTTCAAATATTTGAAGTCAAATATTGAATTTCAAATGTTCTTCTTTGTAGGATCTTGTTAAATATAAATTAAAAATTTTGTAAGTTAAATTGTGATACACTTTTGTTTGATTTGAAGTTGAAGGAAAACTACGAGTAAATGGAAAAGAACAATGTAATTAGTTAACTGAATTTTCATTTTCCACGTTGTGTTTGCTGTTTTGTCAATTATCGGACAGTAATAAAATTGTCGTTTCCCCTAGAGTGATTTTGTCAGTGCAACGGCACTTTCTCCATTTGATGCATTTACACAGAGGTGGATATGTAAATGCCCTATGGATGGAACTGAAATCGTGAAACAGGAAAATCGAGTGCACTCTTTGTCGAAGTACACAGGGTAGGCTTGAGGGTAACACCGATGCTCTAGATTTCATCCCTGAGCACAATCCACTTTGAATTTCAAGCGACTTCCTTGATGGAACATAGGAGATAATTGAGCGCAGATGGATTTTCGCATTTCGATTATTCTGATTACTTTGACTTCAATTTTATACAATTCTGGAAAGAGAAATAACGTTCAGCATTCATATTGATTATATTTTTCTGAACATCAGAATTAGTAATAATTAATGTTGTTGCTAAGAAGTATATTATTTTCGAATTAATATTTACATGACTAACCGATGTTTTTCTTGTTTGTTTCAGGTGAGTTCAAGTTGAATATATCCTCATTTAAGGATTCAGTGAGTACAACAAATATAATGAAGTTTTCTTTAAATGGTCCAAATTTCCTTTAAATGGTCCAAATTTCCTTTAAATGGTCCAAATTTCCTTTAAATGGTCCAAATTTCCTTTAAATGGTCCGAATTTCCTTTAAATGGTCCAAATTTCCTTCATTATGGTCCACTAGAAATTGTAAATTACATAATCACATACAGAAATTCATACACAGTAAATCCTAAGGTATAATTTTGATCCCCGATTGGATCAATTAAAGCTGCAACGTTTTAATCACTCGATTCTTAAAAAAATCCACATTCGATCACTTTCAACTGACAGTTGATGTCAACCAACGTGAAGTTGTGCATTGAAGGATTTTTTCATCTCACACGAGGGGATATTCACTCCGGAAATCATACTCAGGAATCTCTGGAAATCTCAGTATATCTCTCTTGTTTTTCAATTGTTTTTCTATTTCTGCCTCCCTTCCACTCATTATGGAAATCAGAGGAATTCACGACAGTCGATTGCCCAGTGAATAGCCCCTCGATCTCACATTAATCTCAAAATAATCGGCAACACTTTTTTAATACCTTGTAATTTACTGTGATATTGAAATCTATATAGAAATTACGTATGAAAATTATGAAATGTCATATGCTAGTTCCTTCCGTGGAATTTCCACATATTTTTTTTCGTTTGGAATGAATTGATAAAATAGAGATATCAAACCGATATCTAAAAAGCATATAGAATTTATGGACACCTAGACACTGATTCGGCGTCGTCCTCAAAATAATCGTCCGAGTCCGTTATTAATCTTGAAAAATGACCGGAGCCAGTTTCATAAATCAAGTTTTAGTGAAATCGTTAGTCGGACGAAACCGAAGGGATGTTTGACGGAGCGATTCGACAGTTTATGACGTATACATCACAGCTTGATGCGGTTCAGTTTCGAGATTCGATCGTAATCAATCAAAAAACGGTGTATTTTGTTCGCGAGGTTTAATTTAGTTCGTATGATTTTTATCGCCAGAAGCGTGCGTGCATAAATGTGAATAGGTATCCAGAATCCACATTCACATTTACACAGGACAGAGGAGTTGATTCAACGACGATCAATTTACGGAGAAGCGCCAGCTTCACTTGAATCGCCTTTGTTTATCTTCCCTGCAGACTGAACAGGTTCGCAGGAACCGCAGAAAGCTGTGGAAACGAGACTGGTGAATACAGGTCCATTTCCGGAGTTGAGATGCGCTTGTACTCGGTTTAAAACGGCCATTCGAGTCGCTATCGCACACCAGTCCAGCGAATAACTTCTTGCCAACGTGTTGCTGGCACTCTGCCATCCACACTTGGTTACGAATACACACTGACCCAACGCGATGCTTAGTCGCACCCTCGCACGTGACCGGAAATGGAAGAAGCCGTTATTAGTTGATCGCCCCACAAATCTCGCTTTTTACTCGATTAAAACACCACCAGTTTCTGGGTATTAGTTTTTTTTTTCTATTATTATTCTCTTTCGGTAGTTTTTCTCTTTTTCATAGTTACGAATGAAGATGATGAACCAATTGGTCGAAATGAGGTTCACTTCCGTTATTAACAAAAAAGGAATATGGGTGGCAATAAGTTTCATATAAAAGAGAGTGTTTAAATGATTCTGTGGAAACCTCCACAAATTTTTTTCAAACGGTATATTTTTTAATCTGCAAGAGTGAAATGAAGGGTCGTCGGGCATAAAGGCGTAAGTGTCGAAATTCGGGAATTCGTTTTATTGTCTTAAATTAATTGTTTTGACCTCACTCATGTCCCTGTAGAAGATTATGATCCAGTTCGATTTAGAAGTGTGTCAGGGGAAGGAAAGCAGTGCATAAGGGCGTAATTGCCATGAGCATTAGTTTTACCAAAAAAGTATTCAAACTAAATTCATTAAAAGCTGAAACAGTTGAAAGAAATCATGTTTTTCTGAATGTCATCCGTGAAATCGATAAAAATTTTTTTCGAAGTTTGCTCCTTTCCGCTTGCTCTTTTCTCGATTCATTAGAGATAAATAATAGTTTGAAATGTATTTTCAGTTTTTTTTTAAATTCTAGAGTAAAAAAGTTATGCAGCTTTTTCTGTGTCAGGACCGAAGTTTTTGAGGATGCGTTCTTTGACAAGGGTTTCCTCGGAGATGGCTGCTTTTTTCCAGGCGTTCCTTTCACGATCCAATAGAGCTAAGTAATAGCTAGAAAGTAATTTCTTGTTTTTTTTTGTAATTTGTAATTACAAAAAAACAAAAATATTTTTGTAATTAAAAGCTTTAAAGTTAGGTAGTTTTTTGAGTCTCCTGTAAAATTCGCGTTTTAGCACTTACGCCCTTTTGCCCGACGACATTTCAAATATGAAAAAGTAGTATATAAATATTTAGTTAAATGATCTGTTCACTTCATTGATATTGGAGATTTGGTCTGGTGGGAGGTACTTTGAGGTAACGTTCGGGATTTATGAGTTTTCAGAATAAATAAATCGGTGAACCATAAGGGAGCACTATGAGTTCAGTTTGTCGGTTTTGGAGATATCTGATTCCAAAAGCGAAAACATGCCAGTATTCAGGTGAATTATAGAAATATGATATCTCTCTGTTCGATTATTGAAAAAAATAAATAAAAATATCTCGCTGGTAATCAGTGGCGTATTTTATTTGATACAGCATAGGTGTTAAATTATTGGAAATTATGACATGTTTTATAGATCAATTCAATTACAAACTGATGAAGTTTGCATCTTCAAAAGAATCAAAGTTTAAAGAACTTCTAACTGAAAGGTGTGTCATAATTAAAAATTAAAAGCCTTCCGCAATTTGTGAAATAAAATCGCAAGCTTTTCACTTTAAAAGTATTCTTTAAAGGCTTTGGAATTCAAAGGCGTTTAAAGTAGAGAAAGATATAAAAAATTTTTAAGTCGACCAATTCAAGAGCATTTATCATAAATAATTCAATTACCTTAAAATTATCTTCATTCAAAAAATGTTTGAACGCTGATATGTGATACTCATCCAAATAATAATTCTCATTGAGTTAATTCTCACAAACCAGAATAAATTCCAAGGCATACAGGGGATCACAGTCAGTTCCCTATTCCCTTTTCTCCCCTTTGCCCTTTTTCCCTCCTAACTTTGAGAATTTTCCCCCTTATTCAAAGTTCCAAGGATTATAATAAATAAAAACTTATGGCATTCAAAAACGCGTGCCACAACATTAAAACCTTAGCGATTCAGAGTATTCTAGAATCTTTTACAAACTTCAAAACTTTTTCTAAAATTTAAAAAATTTTCTAAAACATTCTAGACTAACTCTAAATTTTCCGGACTCTTTCGTCTTCAAAAATTTTCCATAATCAATCTAAACTCTTCCACAACCGTCTGATATCTTCTGTTTTTTTCTAAAATCTTTTCTAGAATGTTCATATTTGTAAGTTTTTAGAATCTTTTTTTCTGGGTTCTCCTATAATCTTATAAAATTTAAAATAATCTCCCGAAATTCTTTAATATTTTGAAATATATACTGGACTGTTCCAGAATCTTCTAGACTCTTTTCAAAATCTTCCTAAAATTGTTTAGACTTTTCGAAACTCTTTTTAAGAAGTCTGGAAGAGACCAGAAGATATTAGAAGTTTAGGGCAGAATTCAAAATAATCCTAGACTGAAACAGTCTAGAATATTTTGAAATATCATAATAGAATTTGTGATGTTTTTGAAGATTTTAGAACCCTGCAAAAATCCGAATATCTCTGCAAGTGTTTTCAAAACTCCTGAAAAATTTTAGAAGGATCTAGATAATTCTGAAAGGTTTTAGAAGATTCCGAAAGAATCAGAAAATCTCTGGAAGATTCTAAAACATTGTAAAAAAATCTTGAAGATTCTAGAGGATTATGAGGGATTTCGGGAGATTTAACAAATAACAAGTACATGGAAAATTTTAAATATTCTAGGAGATTCTAGAAGATTGTCGAAAATTCCAGAAGATTTCATGAAAGATTTTAGAAAATTCTAGGGAATTCCAAAGGTTTGTGGAGTATTTTATTATACTGATTCTAGACACGAATGTAAGACTTTTGTGGATTTTTTAAGATTCTGGAGAATTTTAGCAGATTCATTTCGGGAATTTGATATGTTGAAAATTTAAAAATTTGATAATTTCATAATTCAGAAATCTAAATTCTTGACAGCAATTTTAGCAGCCGAAATTTTGTATATGTCGTTCATTTTTAGCAGCCGAAATTTTTTATGTCGTTCATTTTTAGTCGACAAATTTTTTTTTTGAAGTATTTGCTCTCGAAATTTCTCTCTTCATTAACGTCAGCGTGTCAATAAAATTATTTTTATAATTTAATTGCTGGATAGTTGCGGGTGATATAACTTTATTTGTTAATGAAACTTGAGTTTTCATATTAGAATGTTGTATTTTCCCCAATTAATATATAACTTTATTTGTTAATGAAACTTGAGTTTTCATATCAGAATGTTGTAATTTCCCCAATTCCCCAATAGTGTCCCCAAAAAAAATCTCCAAAATCAAGTGCCTGGAAAAAATGAGTTTCAAGAAAAAATGCATAACTTTTTCAATTTGTAATATTTTTATCTAAGAATTTAAGATAATACTCTAGAAATGATACTGCAGCTCTTTCCGACACCTACTTCATTCTTATTTCTTAGAAAATATTTTTCGTATTTATAAACTACTTACAATTTGTAGTTGCTAGAGTCACGCTTTTTTTTACAGAAGACCATTCTTAATGATTACCCCTTTTAATGAAGTTGGAAAACATTTTCCGTGGTCTTTGACTGAATGCAATATTTTTTAGTAATTGTCTTCTTGATTTTCAATGCAGGCTTTCAGGAAGGGTTGTGTTACTTATAAAGCAAATACAATAATCATTAAATTTTACTAATGTCAGACATCGTAAATCGTAATTATTATTTGTTTCACTCTAAAACATATCTATTAATTTGACAGTGGTTTCGAAAATTAAAAAAAAATAGAAGAAAAACCTTTCTTCTTCAAGATTTGACGATTTTAAACTTTATTTTATAAACTGACATTGTGAAATGTAATACAAATAACTTTTGAAATATTTATTGCAATACTAGAAATTATAACCACTGATGTAAAAAGTATTCTCTGAAATTTTTATAATTTGAAGGGCTTCAAAGACTTGCGTAGAAAAACTTCAGAGTAACTTGTCATTACATTGTAAATAATCAATAGTATTAGTAAAAAAAATGACTTGGAACTTCTAAACATTTTTTATTCCAATTAAAAAAAGAAACAGAATATACTTCTCCTCATGAAAGAAGATGAAATATTTTTCACATTTAGCTAGTTTAAAAAAGTATGATCCGGTTTTATTTGTACTAGGTCTTCATTATTGTATAAACTATACATTTTTATGCTATTTTCAAAAAAATGTCATAAAGTTTATGATCAGATTATTCTGAAAAGAAATTTTTAAAAAACGATAAATTATAGTCCTCATATTCTTTAATTTCAGTAAAAAAAAATAATAACATCTATTTGTATTAACAAAATTTTCGATAAGAGTCATTCTATTAAACGTTAATTATCAGAAACAACTTTTTCGATGACCGCAAAAAATTTATGCCGATTAAAGTGGCTACCATGTAATTTATAACAACAGATTTTATTTTTCATCAACCATCCAATGTCGAATATTACAATTAGGGCAATTTTGCTGAAACATTTTAAGATTAAGAGTGAAAGAAAGGTGGTTTCCGAAAGCGATATAAGGGTGTAACTTTCGTTGGTAGCCTTTGGCAACAAATACTATTATTATCAGCAATCAAATTTGTAGTATTGATGTTAGGGCAATTTTCCGGAATTTTTTAATCTTTGGGGTGAAATAAGGGTGGTTTCCGCATTTGATAAGGGGATGATACTTTTTGTGTTACCTTTGAGCATCGAACAGAGTCATTATCAGCAATCAAATTTTTAGTATTGATGTTAAGATAATTTTCCGGAATTTTTTTAATCTTTGGGGTGAAATAAGGGTGGTTTCCGCATTTGATACGGGGATGCTACTTTTTGTGTTACCTTTGGGCATCGAACAGAGTGATTATCAAAAGTCAAATTTTTAGTATCTTGTATTTTTTTTTCGTTTTTTTTTTCGATTTTAAACGTTGCAAACTTCAATATGATAGTAAAAGGATGAAATTTTCACTAGGGAGCACCACCGACCACGTATTAAATCATGCTTTAAAACTACGATACTTTAACTGAAAGTCACAGGGTTAAATTGACCCAGAGTATACTCAGAAGGTTAGATAGGAAAATGCTTTTAAAATAAAAAACCTAAAATTCCATGGATTTATTGGTTATTAGTCAATTTAACTGAGGAGTTTTTTGATTCGATTTCGATATTCTTTGGACCGTAGCCATTTGTTACGCGATTTCATCTCGTCAGATTCTTGGCGCGAGGTGCACGCGACTTATGAAAAATCGCAGGGTTGCACGAATATAGTTGACAGGGCCGGTTAATAAATTGGCGGGTAGAAAGGCGCGATACGGCCGTAGAGTTGGTCTCATTGGTTTTATGGTAGGTTGAGGGTGGAGAGTGGTTTGGTGGTGGACCCGGCTTGGCTTGGACCGTCGGTTATTGATGAACCGTATCCCACCCTCCTATCCAGTCACTCTTCGCTCCGAACGTTACAGCCGTTTGTCCGGCGTCGTTCATTTAAGGGTAGATGGATATAGGATAGAATATAATAGGGTAGAATAGGATAGGATACGAGGCATCCTACGCGACAATATACATTATACATAGGCGTACGTCGAGCTTATAACTGCAGGAACCGTGTGTGCTCATTGGTTTACAGGTCGTACGTAAAGCAAATGTGTTAGGGGTTACATCCGCGTTTATATAAGGTCACCGGCTGCATCGAATTAACATCAGGTGATTAATTGTACGTCCTTGACAAATGATAACGTCATTCGCAGCCACAGGAAAGATCATAGCGAACGTTTAAAATTCATTACTTTTTATTTTCTTTTATAAAAAAAGGGATGTTTCTTTTTAACTATCTTTAATATTATTGGAAATCTTTTGGTTTAAATTGGAATTTCTAGGCGAGAAATTGAAAAGTCTCTAAATTCACAGACGTACAACTTTGAAAGCCTTAAAATTCATAATTTTCAGACTTCCAATTTCAAAATGGACTTGAAATTTTGAAAACCACATTTTACTAATTTCTGTACATTTTCATTTCGCTCCTCTTTCAGTTATCTCTTAACTGCCTCGGAATTTTCGTGCTGATTTTCGTTTTAACCCAGAGCTATTTTAGTCGACGTGGCAGAAATTTGAAATTAGACCTCGTCTCGCGTTTTGTAGGTGAGGGCCAATCTCACGCCCCGGCCATTGCAAACGCACCAAGTACTCAAACCTCCTTGACAGCACGTTCCCATGTAATTTTCGCTGCGTTATACATATAAACTGTAATGTATAATACATGAGAGATACGTGGTATCATAAAGGTTTAAAGTTATTTCCATGCAACTACATTATTATCAATTTAGAACTGTCGTGGTCCTACGATAACCACATATTAAAGTATTATCTGCGATCCTCTTAATTAAGCGTAATAATAGGTCAAAGGGCGGAGTCCGTTGCCTTGGGGGGTAAAATGGCAAGGTGAATTGCTTACGAAGGGTTAGTGGAGAAACTCGATTACTGTGACTTTCGTCGTTCCTGGGTTTATAGTGCGTACACCTTGGCAAAGGCCGGGTAAGTACAGGCGTTTGGTGTGCTCAGGTGCCTATTATTACCAGTAGCACTACCTGAGTCGGCTGTAAAGCACAAGATAGGATGGAGCAACCAGGTTTAAATATCCTTGAGATAGCTACATTTCCAGAGAATAGTTACGACAGTCTTTATAAGTCGTAACGAATAGGAACTATACTCATTTTTATAGTTCGGAAAGTTCTTGAAAGAAAGTAGTTTCTAAGGCAAAGGATAAAGTCAAGGGTCTCAGAATTAGTGTCATGATTATTGTACTTCAACTGTTTTTTTTCCTTAACAAACTCATTTTTCAAAAAAAGAAAAAAAAACCTATTAAGGTAGATGTCCCAGTAATCGTACCCGTCCCACTAATCGTGAAATTGGCATAAAACCTAAAAAAATAATTATAAAAGATCCTTAAAAAAGTATTTAGTAACAAAAAATAACGAGCTTTAGCATTATTTATAATCAAAATCAATAAAAATCAAGTATAAATGCTTAAAAAATAAGATTGACGGCGAAACGATTACTGAGACTAAGGTCACAATTACTGGGACATTTACCTTATACAATTATTTATAAATTCAAAGGCGTCAAAATTCAAAATTTTTCATATCGAAAAGCAAGGCATACCCTTTACAATTATTTGATTGAAGTACAGTATAATAGGTATATATTTATACCTATTTATATATTTATAAATTTTATTTTAATATTAAAAATAAAATAAGTAATTTTGTTTGATTTGATTGAATTTACACCTGAGAATGGAAGAGACTTCATAAGACCCTCAATGCGATTAGAAATGTTGAGAAGGACTGAAGAATGTTGTGAGGACTCGAAAAGCGAAAAGAAGAGCGAAACGAGACTGAGAGTAAAAGCCGGTGATAATGTAACTGGCTTCTCGAAGCGAATAGCTCGGAAGAGCGAAATTGAATAAAGAAGACACCGATATGTCGAATCGAAAGACGACGAGCAAATAAAAGGAAAAAGATTTTTCTTCTATGGTTCAAAAGACTCTAAAGACATCAGCAGACATAGTTTTTACTTCGTTCTTTTATTGCCAATTAATCACCTTAAGGATATTCACTCTGTACACTCAATCTAAAAATTAATCAAACCTTTATATTAATGCGTAAAGTCAAGGAGACCGATGCGTACTTT
>JBAGKK010516404.1:0-13580 GCA_037177015.1 Euceroptres primus
TAATTTGAACAAAACATTTATTCAATCTAAATAAGAATTTATTCAAATCAAATAAATAAGGACAAATAAAGAATTTGCTTGAATCAAACAAACATTTGTTTGACCCCATAACGTTATAATTTGTTTGTTTCAAACAAATTTTGTTTAAATCGAACATATATTTTTCTGAGTGTATATTCACCTTGCTTAACTGAAATTTGGCCGACGATGTGGTACTTCTCTTGAAATTCTCGAGATCGGAGTGGCGGTCGTAATTGCTCATTAACCGCAAATTCTGGTCCAGAGGGATGCTGTGAAGAAGTGACGAGCTGAGGGATGCGGAGGTGATTTCAGGTTTACTGACCGCGGACATATACGTCCACTTCCGGTACCTGCGGAAGATAAGCGCCTCTCACTTCGAGGTATATTCTACAAGTACACGTACAGGCGAGGCAATGAGCCATGATATAGGTATTAATGTTGCGGTTTTGGTTTGTGATTGACTCTCACGTCCTTTCATCTTTGCCGTTTGCGCCTTTCGATTGATTTTCTGCCTTCATATCTCGCTTTTTATAATACTAACGTTTCCTAAAAAACCATTATACAAATTATTTTGGCTAATATTTTAACATTCTCTAGTTAAGAAGCCTTTATTTTGTATATATTGGTATTTTTGAATTAAAGATTTATCAGTATCAATTTGAGACAAACAGATTGGTCAAATTGAATGGAATCGATGAAATGCACATAACGTCTCTATTAGCTAGTAATTTACAACAGTTTTGGGAGTGAAATAAACTGAAGGGTAGGAATTCGCAGCGAGGAATGTTGTTTGGCATAATGGGATGCTGGTTAAACACGTGCAATGCACCAACGCAGTCCCTTAACACGCGCAAAAGGAAACACGAAATCACACACGTGTTTGTAGTAACGAGGATTCGAGGCGCGCTCTGTTTACTATTTGCATCGCAATGTGGCAGGCTATGCGTGGTTAACTATCTCCATGTATTTTGATGAGGAAATCTGTGAATAATCAAACAGATAAGAACTCGTGACATCCATTCCTCAGTTACTCACGAGATTCACCAAAGAGTGTATGAGGAAAATAAATATATATGAGGCACTGCGAATGATAACTAGGTAAAGCCATGATTTAGGGGCCAACTTTAAGTGCGGGCTTTACCTATTTGTCATTCTCAGTGCCACATATGAATTCGCAAAATAACATTCCTGTGATCTGAATTCGTCACGTCAGACTGTAGTTCTTATCCCCCAAGATAAAAGGGCTCTAATCGAACTTTTTTAGGAGTTTGATTATTAAATTTATAAGAATATGTCTGGTAGAACTCTACTCCACCAAAATCAATTCGGTTTAAATATTTTAGTAAATATAACCATTCTTTTGTGTAGGACATTTTAAAAGCACTGAAACAGCCTTACTCTCAATTAAATTACTATCGCAATATCCACTTGGATCTTCTCGACAGTGCTTTCTCCCAGATTAGGTATTTGAAATTTTCAGACCTTCATGTCCATCCAGGAGAACCTGGATGGAACCTAAGGGGAAAACTCAGACGTGACAGAATCTACCTATCGTTCTCCATTAAACTGATAAGTGAATACTGTTATTTTTTATAAAGCAGTTCTACTGTATATTTGATGGAAGTAATTTGCAATACAGTAATTTTATTAAATATGTTAGTGCTCTTTTTTTCTGGGTAAATGTCAATTCTTTGCTAATTCGCTTAATCTTGAAAATATATATTTGCATTTAAAAGATTAGTTTGGTAAAATGTTTCAAGCTAACAACAGAATACGATTTACAAATGTATCTTTGTCCGGTAACGTAAGTTAAAGGCGATAATTGCAATCTTGACATGTATTTGAATCTGAAATCTTTACAGATGTGCGTTTGTAATCTTTTCAGATACTTAAGTATCTCTATCTATTACTTTGTCGATATTTTTCTATAAAACGTTGGTGTACTCGTGAGTAAATTGATAAACAGAATCAACATTATCAAGTGTTGCACCAGTTGCTAAATGAAAACGAGATATTGTTGATTACGAGAGTACCTAAGCAATAGGTAATGGGCACAAGCACGCAGCGATCCGCGGTTAGACGCAAACACGTAATCGTACTCGTACTTTAATTGATTAATTAATGAATTAACTCTGCGTGCTCTCTTGCATTAAGATCTCTCAACCACGCGAACGTAACTATATCGGTAATACTTTTTTGGTTTCATCTTGCAAGCGAATTACGCGGAAAACAACATCCGTTTGCATTACCCCTCCAAGCGTAATCTATGCATAATACACTGAAAAAAATGAATGGTCGATACACATATTTCACGTCAGATTAGCCATCTGTATGGTTGGAATAGATATTAGTATGGCTAATCTAACCCAAAATATGTGTGTACCGACTAATCATTTCTTTCAGTGTATGATCGTTAGATAAATATCATTCTAGATAAAGTGAATAGGCGTATAGAATTTTTCTCGAAATGATAAATATTAGAAATTTGACGGAACTGTTCGCATTTAAAGTGTTCACAAAATTATAAGTAGGTGACATCATTTATTAAAACAAGTGTCAGAAAAATATGATAACACATATTTTTATAAGATATAATTATAACATTATAACAATATAATATAACATTATAACATATAACATAACATATAACACATAAGGCCGACAAAAATTAAATTTTTTTTGTACCCAAATACTGGACTAGGTGACCCCGAAGGATTTTGATGTCCTAAAAACGAATCTGTTGTCCAAGTTTTTCCTAATCGTCAGGATTTTGAGATATCCTAACCTAAAAGTGAAAAAATAACCATTTTCAGCCATATTTGAAACAAATATAACACGAGCAGCGATTATTTTTTCTTAAAATTCCTTACGTCATCGTTTAGTAGTACTTATTTTTACCTTTCATTTCCACTTTGGATCATTCTGAACTGATTTTTCCCCCGAGATATGGCACATGAACCATTTCAGTTTCACACTGAAAAACTAGTAAAGAAGGCGAAGAAAGCGAATAAAACTCGTAATTCGATTGATAAAGGGTTTTGCGTCTAAAGGTCTTTGAGATTTTGCAAATCTGAGTTTAAATTCGGATTCAGCAAACTCAAAAACCTTTAGACACCAAACCCTTTATGAATCGAATAACACAATTTTATTCGCTTTCTTCGCCTTCTTTGCTAGTTTTTCAAATCTCGAAGAAAAAAAAATCAGTTCGGAATGATCCAAAGTGAACATGAAAGGTTAAAAGAAGTACTAAACGATGGCGTAATTCGTTTTTAGGACATTAAAATCCTTTGGGGTCACCTAGTCCGGTCTTTGGGTACAAAGTTTGTCGACATGTGTAATTCATAATTGACATAAATATTAAGCTTCTATAAAAATCATTAAAAAAGTCGGAATTTATTGGTTTGTTAGGTGTTAATTTTTCATCACATTTCAAAATTAGTATAAATTAGTATAAAAAGAAAAGAGGATATCTACGACACCTGGCAATTCAGAGCTGTGATAAACCTTAATCGATTAAATTTTCAGATTAATCATGTACACAAACTTTAATTTCCCACACATAGATCTCTAAACTAGTAAAATAATGTATAACATATCCAATGAGGAATCAGATGATAGAGCACATTTTATTAAACTTCCTAACGCCTGAATGTGGATAAAGGAAATTTTATTAAGTGTAGGCCTTTAAAAATATGATAAAGAAAACCAAAAGGAAAATTGGTTATAGAATTGTCAGGAAAAAGAGAAGGTTTCCAAACTGATAAAAGGAAGAAAGAAACGAAAACAAAATTAAAATCAAGTTTGAATGTAGTGGCCCTAAAATCCCAGGGAACACACACACGTGTAAAGCACGTACATAACACATATGCTTTACACCAAATACACGTGTAAAATGCGTGTCATATGTCCGCTTTAAACACGTGATTTTACACCTACAATACATCTAAAATACACGCTGTTAAAAATCGGAGTTAAAATCAATTCCGAATTCGAGCTTATAAAAGGAATTTAACTTTAGGGTCGTCATGCACACAAACAGAAATATTTTATTAATTTTCTGGATATATTTCAAACAAACAATTGCAGTAGCAGTGGAGAATGATTTTTGTTTGCAATATTTCTGTTTGCATGCATATCGTGTCCGTGAAACTAAATTCATTTTATAGGTTCTAATTCGGAATTAATTCTGATTATCAGACTTAAGTCCAAGTTAAGTTATTACTTATAAATTTCAAATTTCAGTAAATTATTTACTTGTTCTCTGTTTTACTCTAATTCAGAATTTTCACTCTGATTATCAGCTTTAAGTCCAAGTTAAGTTATTACTTATAAATTTCAAATTTCAGTAAATTATTTACTTGTTCATTCACTTTGGAATGTGTTAATTTTAATGTGGACACGAAAAAAAAGTAAAGTTTGTATTTTTTAAAGAAATTTCTAACATTATTATCTATTAAAAATAATTGATATCCTCGATCGTTGGTCTGTATTTGAAATCATGAATATTTCAATAAAGAGGTTATAAAACAAAGTAAAGGAGTGACAATTGGACAGTTCTGAAGCCAGTTGGAGGGAGTGGATCAATATAGGGAAATGCGAACAAAGACAGATATTTTCAAAAGCGATTTCTCTGTTGACCGATAGTTACAGATTAGGAGAGACGATACGGTGGGTAGCACTTCGCGGAAAATAAAGCGATCGAAAAAGGGTGAGCAACCCTTCGTGGTTCATGTAAGGGGTCTTTTGCGTACCGGACCTTACCCAACCGACTTTACGTTGCAGAAATGCAGTTGACATGCTATACGTTAGGACGATAGAACCAGTACAAAAGCGAGGGTGACGAACAATAATTGGCAGTGCTCACATGTGCGCCTGCGTGACGCTGATGAATGTCAGGGACTGTCATGCCATTCCTGGATGCGACAAAGAAATGTAAACGGTTTCTTCTTGTTTTATTAAAACCACTACTTTTAGCTCGTTCTTCAAATTTTCTGTTTGCTACTTTCAACCGAAAACTTCATACAATATTTTACTCTCTTATTTACTCACATTTTGATATTAAAAATGTGTTTAAACACATGTATTTTTTCAAATAAAAACGATTCTGGTTGCTTGCAAGGATAGTGGCAAAAAGATAGTGCATGGATTGAATTATCATATACTATAGAAAAACCAAATATGGCTAATTTTTATCATCATTCACAAAACCTCCACAACTAATTAAAAATTGTCTATTTAGATTTTTTTTATATTTTACACAGAAAAAACTGGACTGTTAATTAGAACCGATTTTTGGGTTCCAGTGGAGATGCAATATAAAGGAACCATAATAGATGGCGCCATTTTTTACTTAATTTCTCTATATTCTATTAGAACTGTAACAAAAAGGAACCTCTAATTTTTTCTGTGTAGTGGAATATATGTTGGAACTATGTAAATTCAGATAAGGTGGGAAGTGTAGTCATAATCAAAATCATTGTCGTCTGGTCGCTGTGCTGGCCAGGTTAACGAATTCGGCTAAAGTCGCAGGCTCACTGTGTTGTCTGGGCAACGTTCCCGACCGGTCGATGCCTCTTGTTATCATTCTGTCTCTGTTCTTCTCTTGCTGTCCTCTTCCTTCTCCCTTTCGCGGATGAATCCTCCCAGGCGTGGCACACGTGCACGCAGATTCAATGAGAATTTGTGCAATGCAAAAATCTAGGCTATCATTAACTCATTCATACTTTGCTTTAAAATATATTTAAAAAAGAATTAAAGTAAAAACTATTTAAAAAATAACATTTAATTCGTTGCTGTTTCCCAACTTTCGGTTTGTATTAGTTTTTACAAATTCCGAAGTAAAAAAAAACTACACTTTCCAATAATGTTGGTTTTAGAATTCTGTTGTTGAGCATTCCTTGAGAGTTGCAGAAGTTTTGAAGGTGCTTAAAGGAGATGATTAAGTTGCTAAAACTCCAGAATGGCATTCTGGGCTTACGAGATGGAATGCAGCGTTAAATTAGCGATTATTTAATATACTTTTAGTATACTAAACTGTATAGCATCGCTCGCAGCAATATCGGCGTCAGTGGCGACCACGTTGCTTTGTTATCACTCCGGCGTCTTGCTCTCTCAATGAAAATCTATCGATCTGTGGAAGAAGGAGAGTATATGTACAACTCTTTCGCTACTACCGATGAAATGGCTTCCTCTGCCTTCATCACTCTCACTGGCTTCCTCCCTCTTTACTTCTTTTCTCCTTGTCTGTCCTATTCTCTCATATTTCACATCTCTCTTTCCCTCCCGTACTCTCACTCATGACAGGTTCGTACTTAGGTGGGTTTATCCAGAGAAGGACGGAAAATTTGTCTCACTTTTCTTCGTAATCCAAAGCAACACGTGGACTTTACTAGCTTTTGTCCTAAATTCAAAACTATAGGTGATTCTCTGAATTTAAAGTATTCTTTCTTACTGTTCAATCAATCAATAGGGAGCTAGAATTTTCTGAAATTTAAAAAATTAAACTTTATTTCTAAAACGACGCTATGTATAGATAGAAAAGAAAGTCATGAGCAAAATTATTCCCCTTAAGAAGTTGTAGAAAAATTCTCTTACTTGTTATTTCTTATCGTTTTCGAAAAATCTTGTATTTACACTTACAGTAAAAATTGGAGGTTCCTTTTTGTTGCAGTTCTAATAAAACCTAGAAAAATCACATAGAAAGTGGCGCCACCTATGAGGGTTCCTTTTTGATGCAACTCCCTTGGAACCAAAAATCGGTTCTAATAGAAACCCCAGTTTTTTCTGTGGCTGAACTAAAAGTCGAGCGCGAAACCCGTTTGCTATCGAGCACACGATAAGAATATCGTCCGCAAAAGAGGCGAGCATATCTTTCAATTCATTTTTGAGTTGCGGTTTCTTGTCTAACTTTCGACCTAAATGGTAGAACAAGGAATGGCGTAAACAGCAGGAAAAGTCTGTCCCAATTACTTTTCTTTGAAAAATACACTGAAAGAGCGGTTGAATACCGACCGGAATAAGCCTTCCAGGAATGATTTTATATATGAGTGTGTGTTAATTTTCGGGCGAAGGGTCCAAGGGGACGAGGAAAGCTGAACTCGGAGCTCAGCGGTGTCGCGTAAGTAGCGTAGCAACAAATTGCGCAATAGTGACGTAGTAGTCTATGCGTTGAATTCCGTCCGCTCACATCAGTTCGTTTTCATTGTTTTGGTTATGCGTTATGTGTAATAATTCATAAATAATAACTAAATAAAACTTAGCAGTAAAGTAGACGTTAAATTAAACTTATATTTAAAAAATATTTTTCACTCGTGACAAAAATCAAACAGAAATAGTTCATACGACCCTCACTTGTTTACGTTTAGAGACGCTTTAAGCCCAACGCCATTGAGGCAACCCCCTAAACCGGCCTTAAATCGGGCTTTCAGTGTATTAAAATCAATGTAAGAAATCGTGTGAAACGCCTATACTTCATACTTACCTGCTTTTTCTACAATTATTAATCATTTCATAATAAGTTATTCGGACACGAAATTCCAAGTTAAAAATTGAATTTGTGATCGGATTTTGGAATTTGATTGGATATTAGAGATTTTGGTAAGAATCCCGGTTACTATAATAGCTGGAATACAGTAAAGTGCATAAATTATGGTTAGACTATAACTCGGACTTTTCGCAGTCGTGTCAACTTAAGTAGAAAACATAAATTATAATCAGACATATCACTTGGACTGTTGACAGTCGTGTCAACCTGAGTGGAAACAAGTGACAACTAATTTTCAACTATTTGTAACGTTTTGATGTCAACTCGGATCAAATTTATACCCAGAAATTTAGTGTGGGTAGTTTCTGCATCGAGTTCACGTCGCTACATAGTCGCTACTACGAGTGCCCCACGTGGCGCAGGCGTGGGTTTGTTGTCACTCTGTCTCTCTCTCTCTCTCACACACACACACACACACACACACACTGCAGCTACTACCAACGTTATCAACGTTGGAGTACAGGCCGACAGCCGCTGCATTTATTGAACCGATTCCATTCTCTCCCTCTCTATTGCCGTACGCCTCTTTCCTTTGCGCGACTCCCGTCGGCATTCCTTCCATGCTCATTCTCATCCTCTAACTTTCCACGTCTTCCACCCTCACAAATCCTCCTATTCTTCGTTTCAAATATCGCATATTGATTCAGACTTGATCATATTGCAAGTGATATATTCTGAAGAAGTATGAGGACCTTAATTAACCACCTTATTTTTTATCAATGGGGTCATTCAAGTATTGCGTAAGCACTTTTTGTTAATTTTTCACCCCTACTTCTCCCAATGTGCATTGGGAAAAATGTTTTCCTTAATCAAACAAACGTTTGTTTGATAAACAGTCAAACAAAGATCCAAACGTTTAATATAAATGTGAGTAAAGTTATTTGCACATACCGTCAATTAAATTTAATATGCCATCATATTGTAGAATTGATGTACAGACATATTGAATTTACTATCGTGTATATTAATTTTAAAATTTTAGTATGCCAAATAATTTCACTAAAATTGACAACAAAAACATCCCGAAATTACAATAAAGCATCTATATGATCAGTATATAGTATTTTACTGTAATTTTGGAACGTTGTTGTTGTCAAAATGACTGATTTCAGTGAAACTGTTTGTTATATTTTGAAATGGTAATCTGTTAATAATGATTTAAATATATCTCATTTTATTAAAAAACTATAGTTTTATGAAGTAGGGGAGACTGCTCTACAGTAGGTAATATTTTACAGTAATTTTAAATAATCAGAAAACGGACCAAGAATGTGAATAAAGTTTGTCATCATAAGATTTCGGCAAGGAATTATGCATTACCAGACGAAGTTTTGCTTATTTACTATTAATAATTAATGTGTGAGAGCTAAAAAACCTGCTAGCTTGAACCACTTTTGACCTAAAAGTGCTCGCCTGATCCCAGTTTCTTTCTGAATATGTTTTGGGGATGCCTCCAGAGTATTTTAAGGCCTAAATGAAAAAAATTGTTCCCCATAAAATTAAAAAAATATAACGTTTTATCTTGAATAGTTTAGGAGATATGACTTCTAGAAGTGATTTTTAAATGAAAAATTGGCCTAAAAAACATTTAACTTTAGTTTCCGTGAAATATCTCATGTCTTGTACATTTTCGATAAAAGTTGCATTTATATTAGTTAAAGCAGACTAAATTTGCCGGGAATCTAAAAAAAAAATGCTCTAGTTCTGATAGGTGTCGAGTTATTGCGTCCTGAAAATCACTCTTTTTATTGAGTTTTATTATACATTAAGATTTTCGGAAATAACTTAGGTCTGTTGAATTTCACGTGAAAAAATATGCCTATATGAGGCTTATTTTGGATGCCAAACTAAATGGTTTGTACCAATTAACATTCAATTTGCAATTATTTTAACGAAAATATACTTAATAACCCTAAAAAAAAATTAAAAATTATGATTTCTTAAAAAGGGGCCGAACAATTTTTTTTCATTTAGGCGTTGAAATACTTGGGAGGCATCCCCAACACATATTTAGAAAGAAACTGGGATAGGCGAGCACTTTTCAGTCAAAAGTGGTTCAAGCTAGTCGTGATTTTCTACAAGTTAAAAAATTTTGATTTTTCTATCTTCATAGTTTTCACTAAAATAAAATTTTTCTGGGCTTTCCTAAATCTGGAAGCTTTAGGAACAATACACTTCGACGCCAACCTTTATTTTTCTAAATATGTGAATTTTTTATCTCTTTTTATTTGACGTTGCAAAATCTAGCAGTAAGTAATCGTAGAATTTTTTTCCCTGGATTCGCAGCAATGAAGAAACCCGATATTTACCGAATATAGTCGAAGGATTCCGAAGTGTTGAAAGTTTGATTTTGACTTTTTTTGGGTGATCAGTTTTGGTTATAATAAGTATAAAGTACCTAAACGTATTAAAAGTTAAACGGGTAGGGTAAAAATAATATATAAAATAATATTTCTAGTGAAAAATGTGGAATTTAAAAATAATGGCCATCGCCAGAATTGTTTTGATTAATTCTGTGTATATTTCTTGCCATTTATAAATTTGAGTTAGGTTTCTTAAAGGTTACACGTATTACCAACCTTATGTATTTTCCGTCGGCTGAAAATGTCAAAAAATTTAAGTAAAATGTTATTTAGTGAAAAAATTATAGTTTCGGACAGTTTTTTCTCATCAGTCTAAATAAACTTAAAAGTATATACGTCATAATTTATAATTTTGTATTAAGCAGTCTTATTTTATTCGGATTACTGCAACGTCTCATAAAATTGCTCAAAACAGCTAAGCAATGAATTCATTAACCTTCTTTTGTAGAAATATATAGTTAATTTAATATATAAGCTTCAAAAAAGTGCCAAAAACTTTAGTTATTTATTTAAATTGCAATATTCATACGCCTTACAAATTTACACTACCTACACCTGTAGAGCGGTCTCCCCTATACATTTTTTGGAAACAAGTCACTAATACACTTTTTTAAAACAATAATTTCCTTGAATAAATTATATCAACGCCGCGTCGTGTAACATAACCTGCAAACAACTTCGCTTAGAAAAACACTTTATCACGACATAAATTTATACTCCTTAACCACTCCATGTGAACAATTATTGAAGCACCAAACAGACACTTTTTAATAACTTTCATTTTGTGACAAATGTATTTCTAACATCTCTTTGACGAGAAACGACTGAAGACTTGACCGCGCTTCAGTGTTGCCAATGGCCGGGAAATTTCCTGAAATTTGGGACATTCCGGGTATTCCAGGATTTTTGAAATTTATGGTATTTTTCACGATAATTACTGGTAAAATTCGAAAATTTACATAATTATTGGTTAACTAATCGGTAAATTTTCGGAAACTTAAAAAAAATTCCAGAAATTACCAGAAGTTTCCGGGAAATTACCAAGGTTTTTGCAGTCCGGGAAATATCGGGAATTTCTGCGTGCACGGTTGGGAAATTTTGAGTTGGCATCTCGGCAACACTGCTACGTTTTTGCAATGTTAGAATTTACAAGTGCGTACAGGATGCTTGTGCACTTGCGTGACTTAGATTAATATACCGTATATTATTATCGCAATATTTGAGTATATTAATTTCAAATTTGATACATGTTTTAGGGATGGGCGATCTTGATTCAATTCTGAGAAAATCGATCTTTTTCATTCAATTAATCGATATTTAATCGATCTTTTTGCCTTCAAATTAATCGGTTGGATCGATCTTTTCCTTCGATCTTATCGAACGATTTTTCCCCCCTCTTTTTACCTCCCAGGCTATGTACTAAGGAAATTTTGTACATTGAACTATGAGAATTTTTGGCATGCCGTTCTAAAAAAAAGGTCATTGGAGTCAAAAATGTTAAATAATTGACGGATTTTTCACAACGATTCTTCAAGATCGATTCACAGAAGATCGATCTTTTTGAGCCGATTAATCGATAAGATCGAATCAAAAAGTTGAGAATCGATTTTTTAGAATCGATTCTTTTTTTTTAAATCGCCCATCCTTAACACGTTTATTAAAATTCATGTTCTAAAGTATATTCAAAGTACACTCGAATCCCGGTTTAATATATCCCGGTTTAAGATGTTCCTAGAATTTCGTTCGGCGGTACTCCTTATTTGCGCGAGTCGGAGGGTAGAGAGGGAGTACCGGTCGCCAAGCAGTTCTGTAGCAACAGAGCGAGCAGTATCATTTCGTCTTTTGCATTTATTTTTAAAAACACATAGAAAATTCTTTT
The DNA here is from genome assembly GCA_037177015.1 of Euceroptres primus. Classification (NCBI taxonomy): domain Eukaryota; kingdom Metazoa; phylum Arthropoda; class Insecta; order Hymenoptera; family Figitidae; genus Euceroptres; species Euceroptres primus. The sequence continues at coordinate 11,807 of JBAGKK010516404.1, forward strand.
TTTCATCAATTTTTCATCGTCATTTAAGAATTTTCATCCCTTATGGTAAAATATTTACATGAGTACATAATTCAGTTATATGATTCGTATTATTCCTACATAATTCATATTATTCTAACTGAAAGTGGTTCGTACTGCCCTGACTGTTTGTGTTCAGAGGCGCTTAAGGACTACCCCGATTTAAGATAGGCAATACCCAAAACCCATCTTAAACCGGGATTCGAGTGTATAATAATTTCACAAACATTTTTAACAGTGTTTGATTGATCCCAAAAAGTGTCTGTTTTTGAAAGCATTATACAAACTTATATAAGCATATACTTGGTGTGTAGAAACTACGTCTGCTAGTTTAAAAATAATTGGAAATAAGTAACTTTCGCTTAAATGACGTATACTTAACTCGAAAAGTTTTTTTTAACTTGAGTTGACATAATTTTAGAAAAGTTCATAAAGTGGGTTTTACCATAGTATACCTTTTCTACTTGTCTGTCGTGGCAGGGAAAAGTTCACAAAATAAAAAAAAACTTATGAATAACAGTAGTATTAGTTTCTGGAGTTCGATATTCAGACCCTTAAAAAAATTGGAATAATTTTTCTTACAATGACATACTGTTTCTACTTGGGTTGAAACGACAGTAAAAACTTCAAGGTAAAATAATAAACTTGATGTAAAAGTGAGTTAAAAGTAACTTTATATTATTCAGACTTTCAAAAAATCCAAATTAAATCTTACGGCACATTTTCAATTTTTTTCATTTTCAATTATCAATTGTCTGTCGACTTAGCCCAAGTGGAACAGGTATGTCACAGCCAGACAAATTTTCATTTTTCAACTTTCTTTTTAGACAAAGACTGTGAGTGACACAAAACAAACTTAAATTATTTTCCAATTTATAAAAAGCTATTCTAAATAAATATGCTTTTCTTTACAAGCTCCAGGAATTTAAAAATAATACAAATTTACATATCATGCCTCATAGGCAATTTCAGCTGCTGTAACAGTATAGAAATTTTCGTTTGTCCTACGATGTCCAACTTTCTCTACTAGTCATGCTAGTTGGTTAAAAGTCGGTTAAATCTCATAAAATAAAAATAATCTCAACAAAAATAGTGGAAAAATTGTCTTCACGACATTTAGATTCTTAAAAACTTTAATGGAATGCACTAAGGTGATCATGTGACCATTTATTTTCTGCGGTTCTGAGTAGAATTTAGTTAGTTGTTTTCAATATTGTGTCAAAGTAGGAAAATCATGTAGAGGCCAGACATCACTTAGATTTTTGGCAGTCGTACGAGTCTAAGTAGAAAAGTTATGTAGTGGGCAGACCTGCCATTTTAATTTTTCATTGGGCCTGCCGTATCAGCCTAAGTGTAAATTGTAAGTTATAGTCGGACGTATCATTTGGATTTTTGCAGTCGTGTCTGCCTAAGTAGAAAACATAAATTATTGTTAGACATGTCACTTAGATTTTCCGCAAAAAAATTTTAGGAACATTCTAGTAACTTCAAAATAAATTCTATACTTTAAGTGCGCTTAAAAATAAATTCAATTTAATCTCTTGATCAGAAAAGTATACTACTTTTTCACAAAAATAAAACTAATCTCCATAAGAATTCAAAGTTTACCCTGAAAATCCAGTGAAAAATTAGGAATTTTAAATTCATCGTAAAGTCTTCTTAAATTACAGCTGTACATTTTCTCTATAACCATATGCGGTTTCACTGTTAGAAATTATCGTAAATTGAATACACTTAGAACAATCGAATATATATA
>JBAGKK010516415.1:0-13580 GCA_037177015.1 Euceroptres primus
AAGAGGGTCTGAAGTTTGGTACCGGAGGAGTTGCAGATTGAAAGTAGGGGCTATTGGAATCAAAGAGCGTCAAAGTAGATTCAAATTGTACCAAGGGTGTTAAAGTAAGGCCTAAATAGAACCAAAAGCATCAATGTAGGGCCTAAATTTCGACTCGGGGTTCTTTATCAGTATTGATTCCCATAAAAACTTCAAACTAATCTTTCCTGCAACGTGAGAAGAGATTACTCATCAAATTTGTATTTTTCTGGCAACTCTTGCTCATATCAGTATTCCACGTTCAGCACAATCTTTGTTTTTCCTTAATTAAAATTTTAATATCCGAGCTTGCGAGATTTTCCGACGTTTCCCCCCTTTTTGAAATTTAACTGAAGGATCTACACATTATATTTTACAAGCATTGTTCAGATATCTATTTTTAATTTTGAAAATTTTTATCGATATTCGATAATTTTTATCGAAAATTTTTGTAATGAAAACAGAACGTTGCTGACACTTAAAAAAAAGTTTGTGGCAACTCTATTTTAATTGAAAATTAAATATCGTTCTTGGCGTTGAATATTAAACTAAGAATCTCCCTTGAGACACCTGTAATTCTCGAAATACCCTCTAATCACGATGAGACTTGTTGTACCGATCGAATGAAATTAAGCCAACGTCTTGAGTTTTCATCAACGGTCTACTCGGAAACGTAGACAGGGTCATCTCATTCCTGGTATTTCAATTAAGAAGTTTCTCGCCGAGAATAACGAGACCTTCAGTCAGGATCGTCAAGAAGCGAGGAGAGATCGTAGTAATCCTCGTAATGATGATGTTTAAAATAGATATCAGGCGACATCAAGGCACTGCACAGATTCTTCTACGCCACGCAAATATTGCGCAAATTATTATTAAATTTCTCCTAACACAGAAAATTGTTCTAAATATAAAATGAAGTGATGATATGTTTTACTGAAGGAATAAGGTCGTAAAATGTATGAAATTTTTCGACGTGAAATTTGCCTGAATTTTTCCGTCCAGGATAAATTGAAGTGATATAACTTACTTTTAGTCGGAAAAATTCTGAGGTATTTTCTCGTCTGAAGCTCAAGTACGTAGGTGACGGAAAATGAGGAAAAGAAGGAAGAGACGAGCAAAATGGTCAAGAAAAGACGAAGGCATGAACGCGAGTTACGACATCATAATCATAATTACATGCGCAAGCTCTCAGAAGCATTATTATTATTAATGTTAAGAGCACAGCTTACAAATACTGGTTCTCGTTCTGCCCAATAATGATCAGTACCCTATATAACGCAGTGAAAATAAACTCTTCTCGTCAACTTTCTCGTTGCAAGTGACATCAGACGTTCTGTGTGTTTATGATATCAAAATAAATCAATGACGTTTATTTTACAAATGATTTATACAAATATAAGTTGAAGAGGAGTTTCTGAAAAAATTCAAATTATACATTATCGCCTCGTGCTAAGGGAGGTAAAACTCGCTATGTCCCTTATTCTATTTTCCAATTCGTTTGAGATGTTTTATACTTCTCAGATATATCTGTGGAATACTTTTTACGAATTGTGATGCGAACTTGGATTTTTTTCATAAAACCTAAATGTTACTTCACAAAAAATGGATATCATTTAAAAAGTTTTACATATTTTCTTCTTTCTTTCATTCATTCTTATATATTTTCTTCTTTCTTTTATTCATTCTTATGCTTATATTTTTGTCTATTAGAAACTGGCGAGGTAAATTATATAATATAACTTTGAGCAGTTTGAAATGAAAAATTCAGGTGCTTGCGACATGTAAAACTACCAGCAGGCTTTACAAGCTATTCAGTTTCGATTTTCACCTCTTTCAATTCAAGCCTCTCGGGGATGCTGTGGTATTCCTATACAGGTGGATGTGCGAAGTGAATTATCGTTGGTTAGAGCAAAATCTTGTTCTGGAAATGCGAAAGAAGGAGTGAGTCGACAAACTTTGCTCGTTTATCGCTGAGTCTTGCCTAGACATTCACCGAGAATAAGTTCAAGTACTTGGTTAAAGGCGTGTAAGTCAAAGGAAAGCTTCTCACTGAAATCTTGCTCTGGAATTGTATACGAGTGTTTGAACAAAAGAAAACAATATACTCTGTAAATTCTAGATCAGAATGAACTGAGTGAATGACGTCAACTACTAAATATAATTAAAAATAGCTTTAAAAATAGATTAATCTTGTCAGTTGGAAAATTCTCGGATGCTGTGATAATAATCTGTAAATAGTATTTTTATTTGTTGTTTTACAGGTCTGCCAGCGAGTCACTTTTTTCACTTTTGGTCACTTTTTTAAAGAAAAAGTCACTTTTAATCATTTTTTCTGAATTTGGTCACATTAAAAAAAATTTTAGTCACTTTTTTTATTGAAAATAGAAATAATTTTTTAAAATTTTCTTCTCTGATATCAGAAAAAACTAAGGATAAAATTTGTTGCAGGTAATTTTTTAGACGGATAAATTTTTACTCTGGCAACTTCACGTCTTGTAAAATACATGTGTTGTCATGGAAAAATAACAGAAAATTTATCCGATATTTGGGTAAAATTTATCTTGTGAAGTTAATTTTTGTTGCAGGTAATATTTACCTCGGAATCGAAGTAAATTTTATCCTTCGTTTTTTATGTGATGAAACTTATTGCCATGCTGAAATGTGACTTTGCTCGACATATTCTAAAAATTTATAATTCGAAAATCCTCTACAATCTACAAGTCACCAAACATTTCCTAAACTCCTAAAAAATCTTCAAAACTTATTTGAAATCTGTTAAAATTATTCAGAAAATTCTACACTATCTCATAATGTTCCAAAATCCTCCAGACTCTTTTAAGATCCTCCAAATTCTTCTTAAATCTTCCATAATTTTCAAAAAATTTTTGAATCTGTTAGAAATCTCCAGAATCTTAGACTGATCCATAATCTTCCAACTTCTCTCAGAGTCTTCTTAATCTTCAAACATTTTTTCAACATCTATTTACATTCTTCAAAATATTAAAAAGTGTTGCAGAATCTTATAAAATCCTCTAAAATATTCTGAACTCTTCCATAACCTTTTAGAATCTTTTAAAAGGTTCCAAAAACCTTCAAAATCTTTTATAATCCTCCAAAATCTATAAAAACTCACGAAATTTTCTCAAATCTTTTGGAATCTTCAAAATTTATCTGAAATCTCTCAAAATTCTCCAAAATATTCGTGATTGTTCAAGAATCTTCTAGATTCTTCGGGATTATTCCATAATCTTTTACAGTTTTGTGGATTCTGCTATAATAATCTTATAAAGTTTTAAATAATACTTAAACATTCTTTGATATTCTACAAAATATGCTAGAGTGTTCCAGAATCTTCTAGAATCCTCCAGAATATTCTGAATTTTAGAATTTCCAGAATTCTGCAAAATCATTTAGAACTCTCTAAAATCTAAAAAACGTTGAAAAAAATGAATGGTCGGTACACACATTTCAGGTCAGATTAGCCATCTGTATGGTTAGAATACATATCAGTATGGCTAATCTAACCCAAAATATGTGTGTATCGACTAATCATTTCTCTTAGTGAAGACTCCCATAATCTTGATGATACAAAGTTATATATGCAAATTGACTGTGTTCGAGATTGTATATAACATTGCAGATTGAGCTTGCGGAGTTTATGGAATGGTGTAAGGAAATGGGATTGGAAATGAACATTCAAAAATGGAAAGTAATTACATTTATAAAAAACCTAGATCCGATTTTGTTTAGCTATGAACTGGAGGCAGTACAGTTACAGAGAGTTTATATCATCAGGGACCTAGGATTAAATATTAATCATCATTTAAGATATAAAGAGCACATAGAAACTATTGTAAAAGCTGCTAACCAAGTTCTGGGATTTATTTTTAGGCCCTGTAAAAACTTTCGAAAATCTTTCACTCTTATCGCACTATTTAATTCTTTCGTTAGATCTAAGCTAGAATATGTTTCTGAAATCTGGCGTCCTCATTTGAAATATGAAATTCAATGAAATGAAAATATGTATGAGAAATTCTCAAATAATTTAGATATATTTGATTGTACATTTACGAGTTTTTTGAAGTATGCGAGGGAGTATGTTTTGTCCCTTAGAGAGCTTGAATTATAATTTAAATCAAATAATTATGTAGTTAATTCTGGCACTTGTATATAATTTATGACCCTGTAATTGGATTTTTGTTGGGTCTACGTAAATAAAGATCAAATAAAATCAAATCAAACTGATCCATTAAAAACAATTTCAAGATTCCAAAATTTTTGGTTTTACAAATTTTGAGATACCTTGAAAACAGTATGAGATACACAAAAACGGACAAAATTTTGGGGTTATCCTGAAAGGGTAGGTTCTCGAACTGATCTTAGTTACTAAAAAAATTTTAAAATTCCAAAATTTTAAATTAAAAAATTTTTTCCTTAAAAAAGGCATTCAAAGGGATTGAATTCTGTCCATTTTCGGTTGCGCCTGACATATTGAAAGAGATAGGCCAGAAATGGAATTCGTCGGAATTGAACATTTTCAATGCTTTTCAATATTCTGGGCTTCTTACCGGGAAGGTGCTAGAAAATGCTTGAGGATTTTAGAAGACTTTGGAAGAATCAAGAAGCCTCTGGAAGATTTTGAAAAATTCAAAAAAACCTAGAAGATTGTAAAGGATTTTGAGGGATTTCAAAAGATTAAACGAATCTACAAGAATGTATTTGGAAAATTTAAAATAAGTATTCTAGACGATTCTAAAAGGTTATGTCGAAAATTATAGAAGATTTCATGAAGGATTTTATAAAATTTTAGACAGTTCCAAAGATTTTTAAAGTCCAGAAATTTGTGGAGTATTTTTTACGTAGTTTCTTGACAGTAATCGGAAGATTTTTTAGAATTTTTTGTAAGATTCTGGAGAATTGCAGCAGGCTTATTTCGAAAATTTGATTTGATGAAAATTTAAAAATTCGTCAATGTTTATAATTTGTTAATTCAGAAATGTAACCGAAATAGTGATGCATAACGAGAATTTTCGGAAAAAACGAGATTTGCTCGAAACATAATCAGTTGAGACTAAAACTTGATGGAGATCGAAAATCTGTAATCTCGAAAACGAGACGAGACGAGAACGAGAATATCGTTCGAGTAAAGTTTCATCTCATTATGATAAGTACCATGTTCGGAGTTTTAATGTCATTTGACGATAGTTTTGAAAAATTTAAAAATTATCGTTATGCATCTCTAAACCTAAAATTTGTTGGTCACTTTTAGTCACTTTTTTGAAAAAAATGGTCACTTTCAATTTTTTCCTCGAACATTGCTGAGAGGCTGAATGTTTATAATATTTCTTTCTACTTATATTAATATTATATTTATTGGAGCATATATTTCTCTATTATATACTTTTTTTATTTGTTTTTTATCCATAAAATGCTGAAAAGTGTTACATGATTTGTTTTTCTTCAGACATCCAGAAAATTAGGCATTAAATAACGATTCATGTTATACGCATGACGTCAGGAGCTGTTAGCTACTGTGATTCTGACGTCATAAAAATATATAAGCGAGTCAGTTGAGAGTGAAATGCATCGAGCCTATGATAATATCACGTGTGTATGTACACGTGATGTTCGTATTAATCGTAGGTCGCTGCTCGCCTTTAGCGAGGCCTTTAGGGCTATAGAACCGAGCAGCTTATCGCAAGAGATCGATAAGTAATCTGAGGGAGTACACGCAGACTTGCCGGTAGTTTGAGTCCTTCCGTTTCCCTTCCATTAACGATCTCTTCAATGAATTTTATTTTCAAACTCAACTTATGGGAATAAAGACCCTCTGTCCTTATAAACGAAAAAATGCACTTTGCCTCTCTTCTTCTTTTCATAACTGAAAAGGCAAAATACTTCAAAAGTCAGAAAGAAAGAATGATTCGATCAACATAACGACATTATGAATACTCTTTTGACTCAGCAGTTTTCATTATTGTTTTAGTTTTGATTTCTTGTAGTCGTCTCATCTCCGCGAGTCTTGAAGAAAACGGATTGTTCTGGTCCATTGTAAAGTTTCATAAAGTCACTTAAATACGGAACTCAATTTCAAAGCACATGACTCGACTCGATGTACAAGTGAACGACGAACAGCGTTCAAATTTCTCACAACCCCTGTTGGACCAACCCTCCACCAAACCAAGTAATCCGTAACAACGTCTAGGAGTAACTTTCAAGTTGGTATAACTTCGTACAAATAGATTCAAAGTTCCGAAGATCGAGAAACAACCCTAAGGGCGTCTGCAACTCGGTTCCGTATATATTAATCGATTGCGAATGTAGAAAATACTCGCCCCTATAGTTACGAAAATAGTCAGTTTTGCAGATATAAAACAGCAGTCGAGGAAAATAAAACTGTATAATTATTTGACTTTTACATTTAAAAAACTGGATCAAACCTACAAAAATTTGCAAATTCTTCTCGTTTCTTTTATTACTTCTTTTTATGAATCCGATTCCGCTGAGTTTCATTTTATCATATTACTATATAAACTCAAACTCTTTTAAAAGCATGTGGTAGCAAATGAGGGTTCTAATACCTTTTTAAAGTAATTTGAAGAAAAGATCAAATTCATTTTATATTTAAAATAAAATTTATTGAGTTCTTTATCATTTCCCAAAATTACAAATCGAAACATTCATTATTTTAATAATAAGTCGAATGTAAAACCAGATAAAACTTTTGTTATTATGGACGTCATATTTAAATTATCGATCATATTTCGAAAATTACATTCAGCGGTTTTATTCTTAAACTAATGAATGAATCCGTCTGTAATTTTGAAGATTGATAAAGGTAAACTGAGCATTTTAGAGTGTTTAAAAAAATAGTTTGGCGGAATATTGACATTAATTATCACCTTTTCCCCATTTTTTTCAAAGATCCACATTGATGGATAAATCACACGATTTTATTCACTTTTTAAGTAGTTTGTTATTGATTAAGCAATTTTTATTTGTTTGAATAATTTATTTTTTCACAAATATTTTTAATTGATAGTGTTTTTCAATTCTACAGGCTAATCAATCAACATTAAAAGTCAACGTATATATTTCAATTGTTTTTAATTATTTAAAAAATGTTTAATTGTTGAAATGTAACTCTTAACCTGAATCCGATAGAAAATCATAGTTTTTTGCAAATTACTGAACATTTTTTATAAAATTATTGTAATTAATACTTTTTTCAGCTTCCTGAGTATAATTTTCTAAACGATTTTTATTTGTTTAAATAATTTGTTTATCTCAAAATATCATGAAATTATAACATTGTTAAAATGTTACAACATAATTAATGGATTTGAAGAGTCGGCTAATTAGTTTTAGTTGTTTTTCAATTGTTTACGCAACTAATAATTGTTGAAATGTAACTTTTAACCTGAATCCAAAAGAAAATCATAGTTTTTTGCAAATTATTCAACAAGTTCCATAAGTTTAGTATAATTAAAACCTTTCTAAGCTTCCTGTGAATTGTTTAAACAATTTTTATTTATTTAAATAATTTTTTATCTCAAAATATCGTGAATTAATTGTATTTTTATAACACTACAAGCTAATAAATCAATATTTAGGTTTGAAGTTACATTTCAACAGTTATTAATTGTTTAAACAATTGATAAATAACTGAAGCTAATTCGTAGACCTTTCATATTAACTTATTAGATTGTAGTGTTATAAAAATGCCATTTATTCACGATATTTTGAGATAAAAAAATTATTTAAACAAATAAAAATTGCTTAAATAGTTCACAGGAAGTTGAAAAAGTTACATTTCAACAATGAAACATTGTTTAAACAATTAGAAACAATTGAAATGTATACATTGACTTTTAATATTAATTAATTAACTTGTTGCTTTGAGAAAACACCATTTATTTACAATATTTGGTAGATTCTTAATATATCTTATTCAAAAAATGAATTATTTAAACAGATAAAAATTGTTTAAGCAATAATAAGTTATTTAAAAAGTAAATAAAATCGTGTAATTAATCCATTGATGTGGGTCTGAGAAAGAAAAATGGTAAGAAAGTGATAATTAATGTCAATATCCTGCCAAACTATGCGATTACCCTGTTATGGGGGTGGTATTTGGGTCACCATAAAAGGGTTTTAGTTTTAGGAGAGTGGAAATTATACTGGAACGTCGATTTAAGCCGCTTCGATTTAGGCCGTTCCTAGAATTCGGTAGACGGCAAGTGGATGCGCGGGTCCGAGAGTAGAGAGGCAGCTTAACTGGCACCAAGTAGTATGCAAGCAGTACCGTAGCAACAGAGCAGTATTAATTCGCCTTGACTGTTGAAAAAATGTCGGAGAAAAAGAAGAGAAAACGTTTAACATTCCAAGAAAAATATGATATCATTAAAGAAGTGAAAGCAGATGCCTCAAAAGAGTTAATTTTAGGGAAATGTGGTATCAGTAGTACTGTGTATGATCGACTGATAAATAGGGAACCGAAACTATTAGAGAAAGTGAAAAATGATGAATACGAGAAGAAAAAATCTTCGAAAACGAGTGCTAAAATTTGTGTTCTTTTTTTACAAAATATTTGAATATGTACTATTTTATTTATATATATAATATTTTTCATAAGTGGGTACTTTATGGGTTTACAAAAGCTTTAGTTGTAATTAAAATGATCATTTAAAAAAAAAATATATAAGTTCGGACACTTCCGCGCATTTTTCACATTTATTTTTAAAAACAAATTGAAAATTCTTTTTTTATTAATTTTTCATCGTCATTTCAGAATTTTCATCCTTTATAGTAAACAAATTTACATGCATACTTAATTCAATTAATTCATATTATTCTGACTGAAAATGGTTCGTCCGCCCCTGACTGTTTGTGTTCTGAGACGCTCAAGAACAGCGTCCATTTAGGCCTGGCAATGCCCGAAACGCGGTCTAAATCGACGCTCCAGGGTAAAAATCAATGATAGATTCATGTTCCTTGAAGAGTTTTCATCACAGGACGAAAGTATTGCCTATGGTTACATTTTCTCGTTTTAAAAAACATTTACATAGATTTGTTTTTTTCCCATATATTTTTTCCCATGTTCACTTTTTTTGGGAACATCATAAGAAACCGATCAATGGTGATCAAAATTGAAACAATTTTTTTTTTAAACATCGTACTGATCATTGATCTCAACTGCGATACAGATTTTATTTTGTAAATTAAAATGAATTTCATCATTTTTAATTTCTCTGCTAAAAAGTTACTTCTGGTGTAATCATGTATAAAATTAGATTCATTCACATAACATGACATATAAATACAACGTGCCCTTAGAAATTTTTATATTAAAATGTATTGTTATATTTTAATAGTCTCATGATGAATTTAAAACTCTTTTCTATAGCTTTCGAGGAGAAAATAAATTAAAGATATGCATGAATGAATAATTGAATATTCAAAAGCTGTATATTAATTAAATCCGAAATCAATGTTTAATTTTCATTTCTCAGTAAGCTAAAGCGTTTCGCGTATAAGCTTCATTATCCTCGGGACATATAATATGGGAAAGGACTAAGCTGAACCCTTATGAAAGGAGCCCAATCGATTTGTTTCTACATGCATGAGCTTACCTTACTCTAGATTTTAAATCTCAAGTTCAAAATGTTGAAATTGAAATTTTTAGCATTAAAAATTGTACGTTACTAAAAGAAGAACATAATTATTGATACTGTGCAATACAATGAAACAAGTGAGTTGATATTGTACAGTATAAAAAATAACACAACTGATGACTTATAGTTTCTTGAGTCTTGCCTTTTTCTTAAGAACAATCTTTCAATTATACAAAAAAAGAATCCAACAGGCTGAGAGGAATCGGTCACTGATGTAGAATCATAGTTGCTGGAGAAAAAGGTTGAAACTGGAATTTTAATTAATTATAATTTACAAATAAAAGCTTTAAAGCTTGTTTTTTCATATTTACTATTTACCTTTTTCTTCTTCCAACCAGATGATTAAATTGGTCGTAATGGAAGACTTGCAAGCACTCGTTGATCTTTTAATTACTTGCTTATTAACTAAAGCTTCAAGAACTTATCAAGAGTTGAAAAGTAGTCAAGTTATTTAACTAATAATAAATGCCTCTATACTCTTTGACGTTGATATTCTTCAAATTAACAATTCTTCAAAATTGAGCCAAGGAAAACTAAACGGTCCTATAATCTACTTTTTGACGAAATTGAGTTACCGATACCCTCTTCTTTTTTATTATTTTTTACAAATATTTCAGTGAATAAAATTAATTTTTGCTAAGTATTTACTCATAAATTAGCTATTTAAAAGTGTCATAATATTTTGCAAAATCAGAGTATTTAAATTGAAGTGTAAGTAAGTGTATTCAATTCTTTCAATTGTTTTTTTTTAATTTCATGTTCAATATCTAACCTTTCAACAAAGACATAATGGTCATTAGATTGGTCCATCACACTACACATACACAAAAATTGGATTCAATTGGTTTTAACTTCTAGATTTGGGAAGGTTTTTCGTCTCTCCTGTAAAATTACACTCGTCTTGCGTGATACGGCCGCCCTCGGGGGTAGACGGCCGTGTAGTGGGCGCTATTAAAATCCAGTTTGAACCGAATTTAAAGCGACGAGCGGGCACTCTTATGTCAGCACTCAGGACCGCATATATAGTCTCTGAACGTACAAAAGTAAATGCGCAGAGAATCGCGATGTAAACAACTTCTGGCGGCCCTGTCTGTTCGAGCGATGGCCTTCAGTGAGGAACGCTCAGGGGGGGGGGGAGACAGAACCAGTCAAGCGTGAACAACCATGAAGCCGGCCAACGAAGGAGGGGCCATATTACGCAAGACGAGTGTACGTTGAATGATCTTAGAACCGTTTGGTTTTCCCTTGTTCAATTAAAAAAGAGAATATAAATCGCTGTTAAAGTGATAAACTACGACATCTAGAAATTTTTATAAATATTTGTAAAAATATACTTTTTATGAATGCAAATGTCAGATAACTTTTTTTATTTAAATTGAAAAAAACCTGACTGGCAAGCAAATGGGATCAGATCTTTATCCGAAAAATTTATATGCGACAGAAAGATTACCCTATTCTCGAGAATGCTCGAAGCTAAAGAAGGAAACGAACCAAAGAAACTTCTTAATCCGGCTTTAAGGCTTTCTAGGATCGTATTTTGTTGCCCCAGGGCGACAATTATTTCACTCCCGTCGGAGAGAGGGAAGAAAATTTATTGCCATACCCAAAAAATTCGTTTAGCTAATTATAAGATACTATAGATTTTTGAGTTATAAATCCAATTTAAAATAAAAATTATATATTACACTAGTATAAAATATTCAAGTTAATATTTAAGTATTTGTTATTTGCATTTTTATAATTTTAACAATGGTAGGTACTTTAGGTGGTATAGATTTTAAAAGAAAAGAGGAGCAGACTCATCATTGTTTCTATGGAAACGTGACCTTTACGATTCAAACTGAATATTACAAAGTAAAAAGAAAGTGCTACTCTAAGTCCATATATCGACTTCTATTAAGATGTAACGTAAAGAAGGCCACCGCGGCTGCTGAAAATTAGCCCGGCAGAAAAGGCTTGAAACAATTGTAGTTCTGAAAAGTAGTCCATTTATCATGCTGAATTCAGTCACAAGTCTGTTTTTAGGCTGAAACTTAGTCTAATATTTGGGCTGAAATTTAGTCGCTGTCCAAACGGAAAAGAAGACCAAGGGTGATCCCCTTCGATTGAATTTAAGACACTATTTTTATACAGAAATTTTATTCAGATAATAGAAAATTTTATTATATCAGTGGACGACATATTATATGACATCCTGTTCTACCAACTGATATTATATTGAAATCACAGTGGTTATATTTTCATTCCAGCAGAATCGTTGGTGATCATTCGTGAGGCGTCTTACTACGTTTTGGCGTGAATTCACCACTGATGTCATGTTATAACTTTAAGTTTCTTGATGACTAAAATTCAGCTACAGTTTGTGTCACAAAAGGGGAACCCGCAAAAGTCTATAAAAACTGCACACTAGGTATAAATCATGGTTATGATCCGATAGAGGGAAATTTACTCTAATGCGCAATATATGTTGAAGATGCCACAATTTCTGCAATATTATTTATGAGCATTCATTTTTTATAAAGAGTATGATTCACTGGCTTAGAAAAACAAACAAAAAACAAGTTCAAACGATGTCACGTTCTGTAAATAGTCTTACAAGAATATGACATACTTTAAACATAAAGTATGGAAGGTAAGCTTTAAAACTATCTCTAGAAATATTTAAAACCTGTAGTGGTTGCGAAGTTATTTGTTGAAAAAGAGAATAGTGAAATTCTCACTCCTTACTGTGCTTTAAATTCGATATCTGCATGAAAAATAGTCAAAATAACTTCAAAAATAGTTCATTCGAAACAGAATTTTCCAGAGAAAGTAATTATTATGACGAAGATTAATTGTCGGGTTCGGTAAAAAAGTTATTTAACAAATTGTCATTAAAAATTGAGGAAGCGAAAAAAGTGAAAATCGATATTTTCACTGTTTTCTATTCTAGTAAATATCTTCAAAATCAGTGGTTCTATTTCAATTCACAAATGATCAGTTTGAAGCTTGTCTTATGTAGATTAAGCCCACAAATTTTCATCAACTTTCGATCATTTTGCTTTAAATGGCAGCAAATTGAAAATAATTTGTCTTATTTTATGTCTAAAATTGGCTTAAAAATATCGATGTAACACGAATCGTTTAGAAGAAATAACACGTGGCTTTTTTCCTTGCGTAATAAAGTTAATACTCCTCTTTCAGATCATAGCCATGATTTATACCTAGTGTGCAGTTTTCATAGACTTTTGCGGGTTCCCCTCTTGTGACACGGACTGTATATGAATTTCTTCTTTCCAGTCGTCAAAATCTTATGTTTAATTTGAGACAAAATGGGACTTGTTTTAAGTTCAATGTATGAAAGCCAGTTTATTAATTTCTCAATTTTGGGCCAACGACAACAACTCACTTTAAGTACGTTTTTTAATATGATAATTTGAATAAAAATATTAATCTCTTAGCATATAAGATTCAGAAGGATTTCTACTTTATTGAAAATGAGAGTGGAATTTTATACGACCTCTGCACAAGCATTGAAAAATGTTTAAATAATATGTGGTTGTATTTTAAAAAATTGGTTAGACCTCCAAACTTTGTTTCAGTTCAATAGTTTAAAAGTAATAAAAAATTCTCGGTTGCCCGTGTTTTTCTGCCAAATTTAAGTGGTAAAAAAATTTATTTCATAAATGCGAGTTTGTGTTTTCATTAATTAGTTTAAAGGTGATACATGAAAATTCGAAGATCGGTGGTACAATTCCGCTGGTTCAGTAAGTTATGTTATGTGTTAATTTTTCAGCTTTTATTACTTTCGATTTTACAGCTCAATCGATGACAGAATCAAGTTTTTGTGCTGCATTTTGAAGATTTTAACATCAGTTATAAGAGAAAATGTTATCTCTAAAAAGTTAT
>JBAGKK010516426.1:0-13579 GCA_037177015.1 Euceroptres primus
TTTTAAAAGTCGAAAATTTAATTTTTTAAAAATATAGTCTTGTAGAGAATAATGAGACGGAACTTTGATCTATTTGCTGTTTTTTCGTCCGATGATTATTTTTAATAATAAAAATTAAAAACTAAACAAATTTTACCCCCAAATTCAATAAGTTTTTTAAAATATAAATCATCGTAAGTTGGCCAATTGTTGCTGAAATTATTTAAAATTTGGTATGAACATGAAGTATAGTCTAATGATGCTTTCAAAACAATAAAAAAGCTGAAATTTTCCTGTTGTTTAATAATATTTAATTGCAAATTTAAGCCGGTCGGTAACCATGTTTTTTAGTTTCGCCGACAAAAATTATCGAGGGAAGTTCATAATTGAAAAAACTTCATATGATTTTTTAATGATTATATGTTTAAAATAAAAGCTAAAAATAAACTAAAAAAACTCCATATGATTTTTTAATGAGTATATGTTTAAAATAACGCCTCCCCACCACGAAATCTCGAAATAACGAACTGTTATTCATATAGTTTCTTATTTACACTGATCCCTAGATTATGGACCAGGCTCGGGGGTAGACGGTCTAAAATCTAATGCTATTAAACTCCAGTTTGAACCGGATTTAAAGCGACGAGCGAGCAGTCTTATGTCAACATTCAGGACCGCGTATATAGTCTCTGAACGTACAAAAATAAATGCGCAGAGAGTCGTGATGTAAATAACGTCTGGCGCCCCTGACTGCCCGAGCGATGGCGCCGTCACGGGACGCTCAGGGGCGGGGAACAGAATCAGTGAAGCGTGAACGACCATGAAGGTGGCCCATAATCTAGGGGCCCATAATCTAGGGATGAGTGTAAATACTTTTAGTTATATTATTTCAAAGTACTTCGCATGTACCCGAGAAACGCGGTCTATATAAGACGCTAGTAATATTTAATAAACACAAATACACTGCTCCCCCGATTTAAGTCGGGTTTCGGGGATGGCCTGCAATGGCCTTGGATTTGAAACGGGAGTCTCTAAACGTAAAAAAGTCAGGGCCGTATGAACTATTTTGTTTCATTTTTGTCAAAAATGAAAAATATTTTTAAAATATAAGTTTAATTTAACGTTTCCTTCAGTTTTAAATTTCATTTACTTATTATTTATGATCATATATAACGCATAACCAAAACACTGAAAACGAACGGAAGCGAACTGACGAAATTATCTGCTTAGGATACTGCCCGCTTTGTTGCTACGGTACTTGCGAAACTCTGCTGAGCTCCGAGCTCAGCTCTCTCGTCTCCTTAGAACCCTCACCATGGGCAAAAATTCCTGGAAGGACTTATATGAAAGGAACATATATCACGTGAGCAGTGTAGTTGAGTTTTACTTTACTTCATAGGTGACATTTTTTTCATTATATTCTTTTTCGTTAAAAAAAAATAATAAAAAATCGAAAACTATTCTTTAAAATTCAATAATTTTCAAAGTTTACATGTCAACTGAGCCACATTCGATTGCAAGTTTGAAGATTTTTACAGAAATATGGAGTAGTAGTATTTTTAATATGTTTTTGCTTTCATTATGCTGCAAAATATTTTAACGAAACTTTTACACTGATAGTTACTTCAGTTATGTCCGGTTGATGACGTCACATAGTTGAAATGAAAATGAGAAAATAAAAAATATACAATGATAGATCTTGAAAAAATAAAGTGAGATTCCGTTTATTGTGCCATGTTGTATTAGTTGTAAACAGGAAAAACGCAGAATTAATTATTTTGAAAATACATAGTGAAAAAAAAAATAAAAATCTTTGATTGTAAAAAATAATTTGTGTGTGAATGAAAAATGAAGTTTCTCAAATATTTGATCGTACTAATATTTATTCGATCCGTATTGTAAACATTTATAAAAATTATCTAAATTGTAGAATAAAAAGAGAGAAAACATGGTTTTTATTTTCAATTAAAATATTATTAACTTCTAATTCAACATTTACATGTTTATCAAGCTTGTATTTATCGCTCAAGTGTCCCGAGTAAAAGTGACACCGATTAAAAGTCATCCTGTTGAAAATTAAGAGAGCAACAACAATTTATAAATAATTGAAAAACATTGATTTTTCGGCGAAAAAAAAGAATGTAATTGTTACGGAAATTTTCGTAACAATAGGTTCTTGTTAGGGAAATTTTTCCGTGTCAATAGGCCATTGATACGGAAAACTTTTCCGTGACAATAGCCTATTGTCACGGAAAAATTTCCGTAACAATAAGTTTTTGTTATGCAAATTTTTCCGTCACAACATGCTATTGATACTGAAAAATTTCCGTGACAATAAGCGATTATTACGGAAATTTCCGTAACAACAGGTTATTGTTACGGAAATTTCTCCGTGACAATAGGCCATTGATACGGAAAATTTTCCGCGGCAATAGCCTATTGACACGGAAATTTCCGTACAACTAGCACACTTACTTATCTTACTTACAGAGCTCTTGACACAATACTATTGTTTTTTGTGAATTTGATTCAACTTTCTCGGATGGGTGTTGTAAAAAATAGTATGTGCTACACGTGCGTAAAAATGATTTCACTCGCGTGATTTGCATCACACTCATGAATTCACATACTTTACGTACTTGGATCACAAATAACTACATATTGTTTAATTTAAACACACCTTTTTCTGAGATTAAAAATTCTAAACTTTTAAAGGAATAAAATTTTTATTTGATTTGATTTAAAATTCCTTTTTTTCAAAATAAAAGTTTATTTACAAAGAAAATGAATGACTTTAAATTTCTAAAGGCCCAATAATTATTTTTGAGACACTGCATGATAAATTTCAGTTAAACAGAAAAAGAATGGAATATTTGTATTTGTAATTAGCAAGGTGGGGAATTGAATAATTTCAGTAATCAAATAAACCTTATTAGGAGCGAATTAATTGGACTTTAATGAGAGAAAATAGATGATGTCCTTTTGAGGAATTATCCACTCAATTCTGATCGATCGGAATGCCTTGTGTCGTTTAATTAACGCCATAGTTCACACGAGTCATGTGACTCCTCGAGTATTCCCATTCGTTTTCTATACTTTGCTGACAGGTGCATATGAGATTTCTAGCTATAGGAATTAGGCTATGGGAATAAAACAAACGCTGTACTTTATAAAAGAACTTGTGCTTTAATTTTAAGAGCACTTCAGAAGGCACGTCTTTCTTGTATCGAAAGCTGATCAAGACTAAACTAAGGATTACTCATTTGCACCAGCACCCTTTGTGACAAAACGCCGAGGCCAGTCCAGTTCGGCTCGACTATCATATAAACAATTTTGTCACTTGGCCACACACACATACTGTTCTTAGAATATAGGGATTACTTTTTGTATATACATTAATTCTACGAATTAATCCAACACTAGCTTAGCGAGTCGTTTAGAGAAAACCGTTATTTGTAACATTTTCCTTCGTGAAATAATCGATTCTACTGCAATGTTAAATGACTCGATTCCTCCATCGAGTGAGAACAAGTGCAGCCAAAGGAATAATTGGTATTAGTGGACCAAATGATCTTTGACCTTTCGTGCATAAATTATTGTAGGAAATCAGAGTAGCAGGTTCTGCTTTTTAGGAAATTATTTCTTAGAGTAGAAAACGTCTAGTTCTCTAGTTTAAAAAATGTATTTATGTATATTTTATTTCTTATTTGTTTTTTTTTTTTGGTTTTTAATTATTTTGTGGGAAGCCTATCAGTTTTCGGAGAAATGAGACAAGAGAATGGACCAGGATGCTGAGGGTAGAGAAAGAGATAAGAAAGGGCGAAGGCACCATGGGAAACAAGTGATAGGTTGTCCTCGTTAAAATTAAGTTCCTCGAAGTTCTTAAGACTCTGTACTTAATGTCGATACCGGAGATTAAAGGCGGTACTTTGCCATCTGTTTTCGAGTTAAAATTGAAACAACTGACATCCCAGCTTCCCTTTTCCCTTAATCTTAATTTTTCTCAATGGATGCCATAAAAAGATTCCTCAAAATATAAATTAAAATGATACTCTATAAGTAGATTAGTATACTTTGTAAAGATTATACCAGAGGCTGTGGTCGTTTTAGATAAGGTCAATCTATTTGGTTCTCTCAAGCCAATCTTATAGTGTGACCCTGTGCTTAACTCGACTTCAAAGAAAAAATCATCGTAGCAAACAAAATCTTTTATGAGGTACTAAAGTTGAATCAGATCAGCTATTTATTTTCCCAAAATAATTTGAACTTCTTAGAAATGATGAAATCTTCGTTTCAAATTGCTTTTAAATTAATCTAATTTAGCTTCAATATATCTTTTCTTAGTAGTAGCTAATCATATATTTTATGTAGAATCGTTCTTGTAACAATCATTTACCAATTTATAGTTCCACAAGTTTCATGTTACCAAGAATTGACTACTTGCTTTATCTCCTTAAAAATCTTGAGTGAACGTTATTATCTCTACAATGTATGATTCAATGTGATATACTTCTCAATTCGAAGAGAACATTTGTCATATCTCCAACACTGTAGAGAGTGCAGAGAGTTATGAAGGTGATTACGATTGTCATGCAAAATTCGATTAATTTTCTTCGAAAAATATCCTGAATAAAAATCACTTGTACAAATCCTACAAATCCCAGATGAATAAAATTTCGTGGTAGTCTCTACTGTATAAGTTTCTCTGATTTGAAATTCTCTGGAATGAATTACTCACAAAATATATTATTCTGGTAAAACTTGTTCTCAACCTTTGAAATGAGTTACTTCTGTGGAAAAGACTTGAAATGAGTTTTCTTTTAAATATAAAGGATTTCACAAATATTTCTGTCGCAGCAAAAATTATTTGAGTTTTTTAACTTCAAAAAATTTACCAATTTTCTACAACTTGTAATGCAGCTATACGCGGAAGCAACTGGTTGCTTTTTCCCAAGTCTTGCATACAATTTGCGAACCATATGGCAAACGATCACGTATACCGTAAACTTGGAGTAAAAATTTGCCTACAAGGAGTGCGTCTCCTAACAAGGTTGAACATTCGTAACGAGAAAATCGTTTCACAAAAGGAAACGCCTTTTGCATAATTCATCTGGAAATAAGCCAACCGACCAATCGCCTGTGACTTAGGATTTTTTGAGATTATCAAAATGACCACGTAACCATATGTATTCCTCAGTTTTTTCGTAAATTAATAACTCAAATGAATTTTCAAGAGAAGGCAGAGGTTTGTCGATCTTTTTTGCACATGTGTCTTCTCTTAAAAACTAGTTTATAATTTAAAAAAAAGGCGAATAAGGTTTCAATAATGTGCCAAAACAAAATAATGTAAAAGTTGAAAAAAATATTTGTATTAATATTAGGAAGTGCTTTCAAAATATTATTAACATACATCAATTTCTATTTTCCCTGACAAGTACTCACATTTCCCTGACCAATTTTTTTCCCCTGACACAGGCTTGACAGTCTTTCTCCTATTTTCGCCCTTCGTAAAAGATTTCCCCTTTTTGCCCTTTTTTTCAAGAAACTTCTCCCCTTTCTTTTCGTTCTTCCCCTTAAATGCGGATTAAATTAATAAAGCCCAATAACCTTCAAATCACTATTTTTTAAGATGTTTTTAAGCATATTTTAAGATTTCAATATTTTAAGTTGCCTTCAAAATGTAACAACAAAAACAATATAGACAATTTTCAATTTAGAAGTGTTAAGATTTGATAATTTCAATGCAAAGCGACGATAATTTCTAAATTTAAAAATGAGAAGTATTTAAAATTTATTAAACATTTTGAAAATCAAAGGCCAAAAAAGTAAAGAGTTTTTGCTTTTAGACCGTTATACTTAAGAAATTTCATTGACAAGCATTCTGAACTGAACATTTTTCGGTTTGATGTAAATTTAATTAATAAATTTCAAACTCTGAGCATTGAAGACTAAATAATTTTGATTTGAAATGCTTAGAATTGCACAATATAAAATTAGAACAGCTTTCCACAATCTATGATATTTAAAATACAAGGATTTCAGAATCTTTAAAGTTTTAAGTTTAAAATTTAATTCTTTAATATAATTGAAAATTTTTTATTTAATGCTATCAAAATTCGGCAGATTCAAAATGAAGCACTGGAATTTTTGAATGTGGAAAATTTCAAATTAATTTCAATTTTAAATTTCAATGATTTCAAGACTGTTTCATTTTACATGCTTTTAGTACGACGTTATTGAATTTTGTACGATATAAATTTGAAACTAAACAATTTGTAAATTAAGTAAATTTTGAGTTTTGTTTAATTCAGTAAATTTCGAAAGTTTTAAACGAAACTTTTTTTAACTTCAGACTCTTCAAAATTTAAATTCTCCACTTTATGAGTGATTTTAACCTTCATTTGATCTTTGTAATCGTTTTCAATTTGAAATTGTATAATTGTGAATGTTTAATTGTTCGATTTCTAAAGTATCAATTCTGAGCCTTTATTTAAAATATAAAAATGTAAGAATCCCTATTCTTGCCATAAATATGAAAAAAATTACAAATAAATCGAGATAAACATGAAAAAAAAATCCTTTAAAAGGTGTAAAAATTGACTTTATTTTGAAAAAATGACCAAAAGTAATTTTGAAAAAAGTTTCAGACTTGAAATGTTGAAATAAGCATTAAAAAATGTATATTTTTTAAAATTTGTCATTGAATAATTCAAAATTAGAGACAAATAAAATTTTAAGATTAAAAAATTTGAAATTATTGTCCAATTTTGAATTTACTCTTAAAATTACATTTGATACAGACGCTGTTTGTTTAAAATTAAGAAGTGTAAAAAAATATTATAAATTTTTAAAACATTTTTGAAGCATTATTCATAGAATAAATTGAAGGAATTGATACTAATAAACATTGTAGAAATGTATAGAATTAAAAAATTATCTCTAAGAGAACTTCTTAAAGATTTTTTATAAAGTTTACAATTGTAAAAGAAATTTTTTTTTTAAACATTCTGAATGACGGATATAAAAAATCTTTAAGAAGTTCTCTTAGAGATAATTTTTTAATTCTATACATTTCTACAATGTTTATTAATATCGATTTCTTCAATTTATAATACGAATAATGTTTCAAAAATGGCTTCAAATTTTTTATATTTTTTTACACTTCTTAATTTTAAACAAACAGCGCCTGTATCAAATGTAATTTCCGTTTTTAGAAATAAATCACTGAAGAGAACTCTCCCATACAAGTCGAAACGTTTGTTTAAAAAAACACAGCTTTTTTTAATTATTGGACCCTAAAGCCCATGCAAACACCAACAAATTTAATACTAGAGGGTCAATAGACTCATGAATTTTAATATAAGTATATGTACTTTAAAATTTGTTATAGTTGAAAATTTTGCTATTATTACACAAACTGAAATAAATGCATGCCGGTTATTTCAGCTGCTAATTGAAACCAAGAATCAAATTAACGATTCCCGGAGTAATTATGATAAAAAAGAAAAAATTGGAATAATGGAGGTTGGCATCAATGACGTCATCTGTCCTGTTTTATCGAATGGAAGGGAGAAACGTGGGAAGTGCTGGAGGCGGAAATGAATCAAGGCACGCGGACTACGCAGTCCGATCCTCCAAAGATTGATTTCGCCATGCGATTCTCGCAATCCGTCGCGATAATCTATCTATGAAAGGCTGCAGTCGTGATTCTTGGAATGATTCTATTGATGAAGCGCTCGTTTCAATTCCATAAAGGACCTCGTCGAAGCCGCTGTCTTTCATGTTCCCTATCGGTAACGTGCTAAGTGCATGGAGCTTTCGAGGAATTCAATTTTACAAATTCCACTCGCATGCCTACATGGAAATCATCCCACGTGAATCAAACCAGTTCCACTATTGCAGCAGCCCAAGGTCAACTCTTTCCAAAAATGGACTAAACTAAAAGTTTCCAGTTGAAACTGATCCATGATTTATCATAAAGTTCGATATTTCAATTTCAAAACAGAGAAATGGGTGGAACATTCTTAACTCTAAAATAATTGATCCATTGTTTGAAATTCTTTCTCTAACGAATGTTCGATTGAGTTAAGTAATGAGAAACAACATCCGCATGATATCATTTCTTCCAATAATAATCTCTCTCTCGATAAAATAGGAATAAGACGAGTTTACTTTCCCGTCAGAAGCAATGATTTCAGCATGATGTCACGAGAGGGAAGATTTTATTAGAAATCTATGAATTGAGTGAAGAAACTCACGAGATAGTTGGATAATTGTCGTTTGTTCACTGCATTGTTAGCAATCTTTGAATTTTCTGATGATAGGTTACTTCTAAATGCGGGGAATGCACATTGATTAAAACTGCACCGGACTTTTCTCTTTTCTTGGATTCATCAAGCCACCGCTTCCCTTTCACTCCTCATTCAGTGGCGGATAATTATCTCACAACCGGCAATTACGAGGAAACGACACGAGGTTATCGACCGACTTAACCTCGAGCTTCGTGCGATGAAAGAATATTATCATTATCATTGTTACATCCAGGAGAGTCTATTGTTGATGCCGCAATCACTCAGCTCTTTGTTTACCAATTGTTAAAAATTATTTTACCCTTCCTCTTGATTTCAATTTCTCCCTTTCTCTTGATTTCAGTTTCTCCCTTCCTCTTGATTTCAATTTCTCCCTTTCTCTTGATTTCAGTTTCTCCCTTCCTCTTGATTTCAATTTCTTCCTTCTTCTTGAGTTCAATTTCTTACTTCCTCTTAATTTCAATTTCGCCTTTCCTCTTGATTTCAATTTCTCCAAAAGAGGACTAAGTAAACGTTTCGTTTATTGAAATTTTAATTTCTCGGTGAGTACAGTTAGTGAACCTGCGAACGACAGTACCGAGAAAAGTTTGCCTGGAGGCTTCTTTCCCATCAGCTACTAGATTTTTTATCACTCCTTCTCAGGAAAAAAATTAAGGGTCGTCCATAATTTCAGGTTTCTGAGTTCCTTCATGCGATTTGAGTCAGCTGATGGATTTATCCTTTTTTTTGTGTCGTTCAATATAGCACTGTTTGTCGTTCAGGTGATTGCGTTTATTATCCAAAGACTTCGAGCGAGTTTCAAAGTCGAAATATAGTTCTAGAAAACATGGTAGTCTCAGACTAGGTTTGGTCCGATTAGTTGCTTTTCTTAGGACGATTTCACAAAATTTTACGAGCTTCTAGTAGTCGTAATGATAGTGGACTAAAAAATGACCGTTTTTTACTTGAAAATTGTGTTGTATCCGCTTTGAGCTTGTGGTTTTGTGAAAAGAAAGGTGGGATTAGAAAAGCAAAAAACAAAATCTATCATTTTTACAAAAACTCTGAAGTTTATTTATTTTAATATCCCAAAACAGGTTTAGACCTTAGACACGAGGTAGAAACGAATTTTAATGTTTTGTTTTCTCTCCACAAATTCTCACAACTGACAACAAAAATTGTGCCCTTATTTTATGGCCCGCCAGCCGAGACGAAGGTTTCACCCAAACGTCACCTTTTTGGTAAAATTCGTAACGATTCACTGCCGAGGACTGTACCTGTTTACGAGGTCAGACCACGGCGTTCCACGTAAGCGGGAACATTAGGAGTTCTCGAAAACCTTTAATGCTCCGGGTTCCTCTGGCCGCGACTGCAGATCGACTTCCAAGGAATGTTTTACAAATGGCCTCGATTGGATCGAACCGAATCTCGGAAGTCAGACAAGGCGTTTTTTTTTCTACACGGAAAACGACTTTAACATTTTTATAAGCTTTATACTTATTCCCCATAAAAATAAGTGACTCATGGGCAATAAATCAATACTCAATTTCGTACCATAAAAAATGACTCTAGAAAATCTTCTCTAATTTATCAATTACTAGAATTTCAAGATTTAGACTATACTATCAATTGGTAAAATTTATAATAAGAGAAACTATTGGCAATGATCTGATCTGATTTTTCTTTCTTGTTACAGACTGTGGTTTCCCGGTAATGCTGAGATAGACAACTCTGGAAAGCCATCGCCCAAGATGCTGACGGTGATGTGCCCAAACTGCCAACACCGGTTTCCGGCTCCTGGGTGCTGCAACCCAGCAATGCAGCAAGAAGAGAGTAACAGACTGATGGCGCCGCAGTCGGCGGACTGTATGGATTTTTATGGTGGTGGAGGTCTATTGGTGCCCCGTGGATTCACGAGCGATAACGGTTGCTTCATAAACGCACCCACGATAGTGCACGGGCCCACATTCATCCAAACTGGCGACCAGGTTGGCCTTACGACCCCGACCATCAAGATGGGCCAGTCGATCGTCGACCTCTGCAAGAATCCGCCCCAGGGTCCCGCTATCATCGGAGAGAGTTCGAACCCTCCAAAGGATACTCATTCCTCCTCCAATCATGTGAAACTCTCCAGAACAGGATACGAGTTCCCAGGGGACGTTCCGGATCTCCTGCCACCCTCGGCGTGTCACATCACCACGAATTGCGATCACAAGGGCGGTAGCGTCACCATCACGACTCCCAAAATCCAATCTGGAAGTTGTCTCATCGAGTGTATAGACTCTGGAGTTTTATTCCAGTCTCCCATTCA
Source organism: Euceroptres primus (assembly GCA_037177015.1). NCBI lineage: Eukaryota > Metazoa > Arthropoda > Insecta > Hymenoptera > Figitidae > Euceroptres > Euceroptres primus. Next base: position 10,579 of record JBAGKK010516426.1, read on the forward strand.
AATGAGGCCTCAGCTTTCAGGTGGAGGATACCTCCTGCAAAATCGACTCTCCACTGAAATTCCGGAAGATGTGGTGCCAATCATGAATGAGGAAGAACTCCGCAGTCTCCCCAGTCCTAAACTAGTCGAAAATGAAAGTTGCTGTTCAAGCTGCAGGGACTACGGGATGGTCCCCAATCCACCGAGCGGCTGTCAGGAACTGCCTGGAATGAGAAGAAACATCGTGGATGAAAAAAACTGTCCCTGCTCGAGGAATAATCAAATGTTGAAAATTTCCGCTTGTGGTTCAAATCAATTAAATTGTCACTTGCATCCACAGACCTCTCAGGAGCAGGTCTTTCGTAACCGAGCGGGAAGTTTGCTCGATAATCGGCAGCACCAGCAGAGCTGTTGTTGTCTGAAAAACGATTCTCCACAGAATTCACTAGCATCAAATACAATTCAGCGAGGGACCAATCAGGACCTCAAGATCCAGGTGAACGCGACTGTTCAGCTTCCCGCAAGTCTGGGACAATGTACTGTTAATATTACCGCCACGACGAATTCGGTAAGGAATTCTTCAGGCAACACCAGCACCAGGAGTTGGAATAATTTCAATGGCGGTGGAATAATCCAACCAGAGACTAATTCCGGAATGAATAGCTTGAATTCGGAAAGGAGAGACACAACTCCTAGTACTCCAGTGTCTTGGCTGATGCCTTGTCCCTGGACCTTTGACAATTACCTGATTGACAAGGACGTCTCGCGACTCTGTGAGGTGAAGAAGCTCCTGCAGACGACTGGGTGGTATCATCAGGAACTTAGCTGGCGACAGAGCGAGAATCTTCTCAAAGAAGCGCCTATTGGATGCTGGTTGATGAGAGATAGTTCTGATAGCAGATACACTTTTGCAGTTTCTGTTCAGACTGCAAGGGGTCCAACTTCGGTGAGAGTTCACTTCTTTCTTGGGCGGTTTCGTCTCGATGCTGAACCCAGACTCGCAATGGCGATGCCGCTTTTTGCTTGTCCCATCAAAATGCTTGAGTACTATGTGGAGTATTCAAAGAGGATGGACGAGCAAAAAAAGGAAGTCTGGGTTGACTACAGTGGTGAAATTTATAGTCAAATTTATCTTACTAAACCGCTCGTGAAAGAAGTGAGGTCTCTCTCACATTTAGCCAGACTCACCGTCAACGGGAACAAACTTCCCACTAATCATCTCCCACCTTTAATTAGAAAATATCTCGCCGAGTATCCATATAGTCTATAAGAATTCTGATTCCTATCGTATGGGATTTTATTCTTTGACGTTTTGATATTTCAAGATTTGATTACGTATTATTGATTTAGTTGAATCCAAAGTTGTTTTTCATCCTTTGTATCTTTCTTGACTTGTTTTAATCGAGTGAATTGTTTGAATTATCCGAATTATTGATTCAACAATGTTGGTTTGTTCAATTGAAAAATCGAGGTCGAGTGAAAAAATACTACGAGAAAATTGGTGTGATGTTTGTGATGTTAACTAGAACTTCTTAAGCATCGACTAAACTTTGTTTAGTTTCGACTTTGTTATTCATTTAAACCTACGCTTTCATTTTTAGAAAAGTCAATTATTACATAATTCAAAGGGAAAGACTGCTTTAGACTTTTTCAAAATTAATAGGGAAGTTTTATTAAACTGAACTTGAATTTTCAAATGTCAAAGAATAACACCCTAGTTTTGTTCGACTGAACTTGAATTTTCAAATGTCAGAGAATAACACCCTATTTACAAGTTGCTTGTACAATCGAAACTATATTTTTCTGAAACTCGCGTTCTCAGATCTGCAAATATGCGTGCGAGCATTTTCCTTCTTGCAACAGATTTTCAAAGCGATTACTCTGCTCTATTTTTACGAAACCTCAGGTTTGTTTCGAAATGTTTAATTTTCAATTTGAATAAAAAGTGAAAATAAACTTTTTAAACTGTTGCAGAATTGCGTTTAAAAGTTTAAAACACCTGCAAGTAAGAAAAATAGGTACAAAATTTAATTTTCGGTCAACGAATATAAATTGTTGAAACATGAAATTTGTTTGATTGGGTAAAACTACGTCGAAGATACAAACAACCGTAGTAGTCAGCTGCTGATAAAAACTGTGTAAATCTTATTTACACCGGTAGACACGTCAAGAAACAGAATCTCAAATGCTTACCTGTCTCATTGATGGGATGTCACGTAATTTTTTTTTTTAAACAGAAGCGCGCAGATCAAAAAAACTGGAACCTTGAAAACTGCTAAAACGAACACTTTTTAGTGTTTTTTCCCCTTTGATTGTTTAGAGCACGTGTTTGGTAATTCCGACGAAGTTTTCAAAGACAATGGAAATAGAAAAGTTGTTATTTTTATAGAGTGTACGTACTTGTGATTGTTTTATACACTAAGGAGACACTATCTTATGACCAAAGAGAGACTTGTGGCGAAACAAAATTCATTTAGTCTTCTTTTCGCAATGAGATTTTTGCACTTGGAAAATTTCAAATTAGAACACTTGAATTTTAATTTAGACATCAAGCAAAAAGGGAAGAATTAAAAAAAATACTGCGAATCTGATTGCGATAAGAGGCCTTTACCGTAGGTAGTATTACGAGTTATCCTCGTGTTTTTTTTTTACACGGCGACATTCTCATCCTACGTTCTCAAGTATGTAGTCAGTAAAGCATAATACTAGCTTTTGTATTAGCGTCAATCTATTATATTCAGTCAAAACATTAGAAAGAATGAAGTGAAAAAAATTCGAATCATGTCAGAATTAATAATTGAGGAATTACATATAATTATCCAATCTGTTGCTTGAGGTCTTGCAAATATCTATTTTCCCTTTTTTAGGGTACCTTATACATACCCTTGATAAGAGGAGAAATTAGTTTAAAAGTTATTTACGAAAAAAAAATTGGAAAATATTTAAAAGATTGTTTTAGTCTATTAACATTTTCTTTCTGAATTTTGTCTTTACCAAGTGAGAGATAGGAAGCGGATATATA
>JBAGKK010516437.1:0-32649 GCA_037177015.1 Euceroptres primus
CGCCTACGACTCGTACTGAAAACATACACTCGTCAAAAAAGTCCCTCTTCTCCCCCTAGGTGCATAATATACTATTATTTCAATTTTCATTTCTTTCATAAAATACTAGCTTCTCATTTTCTTTTCTTCTACGTTCCAGTATCGATTTTCCAATCATTTTATCCATTTCCCAGTAAGAGTTATTTCATATAAAAAAAAAGATAATAAAAATGCTATATTAGAGTCAAAATTAAATCCGTGGGGATCTTTTCTCATTGTATAAAATGCAATGGCAGCGTGACGTGGTCGTATCCAGGCAAAATTGGTTTCGTTCTGTAGGAACCCCGACGATTAGGCACGGTGTGCATGAAGGAATTAAGGGGAAAATTTCGCTCATCGCCTTAGCTCAGTCCGAAATCTGATTTACATTGTATAGACAATCGATTGAGTCTCCTTTCACCCTGGGCCCTAGGGAAAGTTGGAATTTGGAGCTTTGTGTAGGTGACGTTTTCCGATTTTCCACCCTCGGTAAAGTCGAGTTTGTGTTTGTAATTTTCATGTGGTTTGAAACACATGGGGTTCAGATGATGCGAATCGAATTTCTGTTCTGTTTACTTAAATTTATCACCCTTTAAATTCACCAACAATTTCATTGATTGGCAGTATAAAATTACGAAATAATTGTTTTAAAAGAGAAGTTATTGAGATTATTGGTGGTTTGATTGATTTTGCTGTTTAAATTCTTGTAATTATATGCTTATTAATAATTAATAATTTCATAATATAGTAAAATTCGACATACATCATCGTCCATGAAGACCTTTTAATAATAATTAATCAGGCTAATTTATCCTCACTTTCTCGGGATTGCATTGCGTGGGAATTAAAATCTATTAACAACTGCAGGCTTGGCTGTGGGAATTTTGACATGTGAAATACTTGCAACTGATTCATCCGCCTTTTTCGTAAATTACGCGTTGTGAAAGTCGGTGGCACAGCAGCCAACAAATTGAAAAGAATCTTTTATTGAAAGAATCCGCTCAATTTATTCGCGTTGGTTATCGCCAGAAAAGGAAAAACGAATCATAAAAAGAGACTTTATGCGCTACCGTAAAATATACTGTTTGCGGCTTTATCTACCATTTGTAAGTATAGCCAAGGAGTTTAAAAAAAGAATCGGAATCAACTGACCGATTCAGCACATTACATACAAAAAAGTGCACATGCTATCGATTTTAATTACATGTATTATTAATTATTTATTATTGTCCTAATCTTTTAACTCTGGATTTAGTTTCATCAATAATTTATTGTCATTTACTATATTTTATAATTATGGGTTAATTAGCAAACCAGTTTTCGAAAGATAAAACGAGGTGATTCCTTCGCTCGAAATCGAGAAGCAGAAATTATTTGACTTATTCTAGCGGCACGGAATTTCTGATTGGAGTTGTATAACATGCATATCATTAATCCGAGGGAATTCGATATCTTAAAGATAATATGGTGCGCATATTTGAAATCGCAAAACTGGATTGCATTACTAGACAAAAATGATTTCATCTGAAAATTGATGCCACGTTTTCAGGATATCCGGAATATCAATTTCCGGTGAAAAGGGGCTAGTTCCCCTAATATGGGATTTAGGCAACAAAGCATAATGAGAGGCCAAGCAGGGTCAATGCACATTTCGAATGCACGCTACGTTCTGGTTGATTTGATGGTCCCTTCGTGACTGCCGCTGATTGTTATCTTTCCTTAGATTTCAATAATGCTCTTCCGGGTACATATCGATTGAAAAATTATCATATTATGATTTTCATACAAAAGTATAGACTAGACACACATATTCTTTTGAGAGAATATACACAATAGAATAATCATCATACCGTTATTTTTCTTCGTCTAAAGAATAATATAATTAAAATAGAGATGGCTTTTAAATAATAAAAAGTTTCTTTCTCATAATGTGAGCTTTTCTTTTTAATTTATAAAAAAAAACCTTTCGATTTCGGATTACATTCGCATGGCGTTTACTGCGCTTTGAGTATTATTCATACGTATCACGTATCCATAGCCTTGAACGTAAAACAGTGTTGGCAAAATGAGAAAATAAATAGGTTCTGATTTGCTGGCGGGGTTTGGATACGAGGAACGAGTCTTGGAAATCTTTTTTTTTCCTTTTCAAATTATAGCTTTAGCGTGCACATCGCATCGACAGTCTGACGTGTACTGAACACCAGATAAGGATAACGAACGCTATACGCCACTTTGGTTTCGTACTTTCTCTATCATTATTCTTACATAAGAGCTATGCTTGACCTATCCCGCTCGCAGACTCGAAGAATCTACAAAGTACTTGAACAGAGATGTAATATTGCATGAAATGAAAGTGTATGGAAAATGTCATGAGAGATTTGAAAACTTCATTACTCTGCTTTAACGATCTAATAAACATGAAGAATTATTATTACACTTATTTCCATTAAAAGAACCGTATCGTTTCCTATATCAGTTCTTTTAATTAAAATAAGTGCAATTTATTAAAAAAAAAAGCTCAAAAAGAAAAAGTATCTAATTTTGATAAAAGCCCTTTAGAAAAAAAATCTGAAATAGAGGCAGTGGTGACCCGGATAGAAATTTGGGTCACTTTTGCAAGAATTCAGTATTCTTCGATTGTTTTTTGAATTTCGTATTTGTTCCCGGATATGAAGGGAAAAAAAAATAAAAGGGTACACTTGGTGCAAAAATGTCATCAGATTACAATACATGACTAAACAAGTAGTGACTTTCTTCTTATTTCGAGCTCGCATCATTTATGCCACCCACGCAAGTCGAAAAATTCAAAACGCTACTTTCTCAGCTGTGGCGAAAGGAAAATAAAAATAAAAAGAATGAGAACAAAAAAGAAAAAAGTAGAGTGGTACCGTTTTTAGTACATAACGCGAACCCTGGGAACTTCTTCTCATCTTGTTTCTCTTGATGCCAGACAAATGGACGTTACGCGTGCCGCAATCATACCGGAGCTCATATCTATTATTGTTCCAATTAGTTCCTCCTTCAGTTAGTACATCAGCACCGATTGTATTTCATTATATTTTTTCCTTGCCAGGCTATGAAAAATTAAAGTTGGAATTTATAATGAAGAGAAGTAATTTGTTTTTAGCTCCAGGCATTACTTTTTTTCAGTTTATAAAATTAAGATTAACTGTGCCAAGTAAACAATGTACATGGTTCGATTGACCTAACAAAATTGTCTGTGCCATTCACATGATATATTGCATTGTAGCATAAAATATTGCCGGCTGCTGTGCGTTTGATTGTGTGTTTATTAATAGGAATTTAAACGCCTTGCGTCTGTCTGTTTACAAAGCAATTCTATGCATCTCGCCACGGTCGAGAAGCAGTCTTTAAAGTCTCTCAGTTGTAAATTATCATGTTAGCACAAGCAAAGCGCTACTTGTTAACGTGCCGATCCGCTACCAAGAGGTGTTGCAACACATACCAAACTAACTTGAATACAATTAGACTTCAATATTCATCTCCCTCTTCTCTTCAAAAGTTTCACTAACCATCTAATATTCTAACCAATTTCAAAATCTAAACTCAAATCCCTCCAAGGGCAACTTGCAAATTGAAATTCTTCTATAACATCTCCATCCAATTTAGAAAGCCAAGAAATTTTCTTGTATGTTTATCTGATGAAAAACAACAAATGACTGTTACCACGTGACTTGGAGAAAAGAGTGTCAGTGTTATTTTGCTCTATAATCGCGGGGCTCCGACCCTTTCCCGTTTATAGCGACGGTAACGGTCTCCGCCGTGCCAGGTTGTGCAACCCAACCTTAACCCAGCGAATATTCCCCACTTTATGTTACTACCGTTGCACCTTTAACCGAATAATTTTGCAAGCAGTCAGCACCCAACACTAGCTATATGTTAGTTATTTGTACATACATTGCATCTTTTGAGAGGGAAAATCCAAAACCCAAAGATCTTAATCCTAGCCTTAACTTAAGCAAGTTCGAGGCAAGAAGTAACCGGTTTCTGTATATTACGTTTTCAAAGGTGGTGCGCTTAATATGAAGCAAGCGGAAGATGATAAGACTTGAAAAATAAACGCGAAGCGTGGATGTTAAATTACTCGCCAATATAGAGGTTTCGTTTGAAGATAACAGATAGGTACACAAGATGTGGGAACGTCGTGTCCTCTATCCCTTTCTTTCATGACTAGTCTTGCTTTTTAATGCACGCTAGAAACCGTAGAATGTAGTTGCTACAAAGCAGAAACTTCGCAGTGACTAAAACTTTTCAGATTTTGATGAAAGAATTTTTTTTAGGCTTCTTTTGTCCCCGAATTTTGGTTGCAGTTGCCTCGAGACGAAAGAGTGACTTAATTTTTCAGATGCTTGGGTGTTTCTGATGAATTCGTCAAAAACATCAGCTTCTGTATACCTATTGTTCACTGGTATTTGTTACGTTCATCTCAATTACGAAGAATTGTGTAACCATTTAAACTTTCACAAATGAAAATTATAGTGTACTGTAACTGATAGTTGTCTTACAGAAATATTTTCTGAATGCAGTCTCCATAATTCTGCTTTTTCAGAGTACATGTCTCTAAGAAACACAAAACTCTTACAAAACAGTGCATTCTTGTGAAATATTGCTCTGAATTTATTTAAATAATATACCCTTAAAAATATGCACCTCTCAGTACATAGAGACATCTAAAGAAAAAACAGTAAACTAGAGGAGTTTACTTTGGTAATAAACCTTTTATATTCCTTGGTGTAAAACCTCTCCAGAGGAAAAGTTCTCAATTGAGGAAACAGTGCATCAACACATTCGCGATGCATAAACAGTGTAGGTAAATTTTTATGGTTATTGGTACCCATAAAGCATGCTCGCGACTAACCTAGCAAAATATGCAGATGATTTGGGAAAAGCTACCACATAATCTTACTTTATAGGCATACTTTAAACATAAAAATATTTATAACCCTCGATATCTATACTAGACTGACAATTTGAAAAATACTAAACGTTTATTTTCCAACAAAAAACAAAATTTAAAAGATCGTTTTGCTTAGTCAACAATAAATTTCTCAACATGCGTGAACGATTTTGCAACCATGTGCGGTTTGTGGTGGCGGAAGCTTATTACGTGTTGCTAACATAAAACCACCTCCTCAGCAAAAAATGCATGGAAAGGAGTAAATAAAAACAACTAGTTTTGTTCCAACACGTGTAAAAGATGATTGCATCTTTGGAAAAATACTGGTGTGAACGTGTACGAAGGAAAAGTAATAAGATTTCTGTGGTTGAGAATAAGTAAGTCATGCTTAGATATTCCGCAAAAGAAGAGCACGTTGGGAGGCTTCTGTGCAAGATGCTGAAACATTGAGTCATAATTTATGAGTGCATGCAAGGCACGTGCGCTTCTATGGTCATCGGAATTAATTGTTCATTTGCATTTTCAGCAATCTTGTGTAACAATCGAATTTTCTAGAGCAATTTTCGCATTGAGGGATATTGCTACGTTAGTTTTAAGAATGATATTTTTTACCGAAAACAATATTAATTATTTAATGAATATTATTAACTTTACTGATCAATTAACTTTACTAATCTGTACAAAAGAAGCAAACAATGAACTAATAATTTGGAAAATAAGGCTGATTTTCATCCCAGGTATGGCATCATAGAAACTGTAATAAAAATCAGCCTTGAGAGTTAATTTTCAAATAGTTTGAAGTATTTTTTCTTGGAGGTCGTACTATCGAGAATTGGATGAAAAGCAATTTGTAACTTGGTTGCGATAAGTATGGCGTATGGCAGCGGCAGGTCAAAGACAACTCGTTCTTGCACGTAATTCGTACGCGGTACTGAAAATTACGAACCGGATATACCGTCCGTCTGCCGGAGGAAACGTGACTGACGAGAAATAACTACTGTCTACGTATACGGCACTCCTTATATCTGTGGCACAAAAAACTAGCAAAAATCCAGAGACCAAGTCTGGAAAGATACTGGCGTCGTAAAACTTTTTCATTATTCCTTTACTAAATATGTTAGACAACCACTCCTTATTGCTCATCCTACTTTCGGTCACAAACAATAATTTTTACTTCTTTTAAAAATGAATTTTTTATTGACAACTTTTTGTTAGCAACCATGTAAGTCTCTCTTTGAATTTTTTTTCTTTTTTAGAGCACCTCTACATTTCTATACCTTTTTCAGAACTTGATGTCTTCTCTCTTCGTTAATATTATTTCATTGACTATGGGGTCTATTTCTTAAGATCTACTTAGTTGTAAAATAAACTTTAAGGATCGGCAATCGTCTTCTCTCTTCTCCCTCTCTTCACTTTTTTTAGGACTCATGAACCTTATTACAAGAAGAAATCTTGTGAGTCTTTTCAGACACTTTTCTCATCACGAATTTAAAACCTATTTCAGCTTAAATCGGATTTACGAAGTGGAGTGTAGGTAGAAGGTAGAACCAGGAAACAGAAGGAGAAGTTATTTCATGTTGGTCTTCGACATCGTTCCAAGCACTTTGCGGTATACCGATCCTACCTCGTGCAGCAGTGCGTTTCCCACGAAAAATTACGTGATATCCAAGCTGCGAAAGGTGCTACGTGATCTCTCTAACGGTCATTCGTTACGGGTTCGTGAAAGCAATTTTTCCAACAAAGATCCACGGTTCACTAAACAGCTGATCAGTCAAGTACCGTGATCGCGAAAATCAGCTTCAATCGACTCGATTTAATCAACAAAACATGTGACTGAACTTTGCAATTACATTTATGAAATATTTTATAATAATTGTTGAATTTCCTCAAGAATGTAGTTAATAATTCAAGATGTAAACCAGTATTTTAATAATTTTGTTTGTCCGATTTTCCCTCGGAGACTCGAAAGGCTAAACATAAATCAGAATGAATTCAGGGGGTTCCTGTTGGAAATTTATTTCATTGAGAGTTGGAAAAGCCTACCAATCCTAAATCTTCTTCAACGAGTGCAATAGGTTTACGAGAGCGGGGGACACGGTCCTCTTTTACATTTACTAGTCTAGTCTAGTGGAAACGAAATAGAAGAATATATATCTAAACTCTAAAGGGTACAAAAATACGACAGAGAGAATGCGGGATACACGCTAATAATAACTTATTCGTATACCGCCTGCATTTTATCACACATTATTCGAAACACTGAGTTTGTTCTTGCCGCATTCAGCCCATTCCGAGCTTCTTGCGAGAGGTGAAGCGGAACATTAATTTGACCTAATTACCTACAATTATCGTTCCCAAGTGAAAAGGGGAAAAGGTTCGAGATATTTTCGACCTTTAACAGACAATCTTTGCGAGCACAGAGAAATAAAAGGACGAAATAAGGTCTAATTATCTCTAATGTTTTATTACTCAATTACAAGAAAGTCTGATAAGAAAGTTACAAGTGAAAAAATGTTCAATTTAATTTTAATGACAGTAACAAAAAAATTTTAAATGTTTAATAAACTTTCCAACTCTTATGAACAATTTCTGTGCACTTTTAATTTAAAAGTGCCTATGAAATTATCGTAAATCTTGTACAAATATTCCGAATAAAATTACAGATTTCCTTTGCAATTAAGTTAACGGCCACAATTCGAGCAGTTAATTATGATGTAAACTTAATTAATAATTAGAAATTAATATTTCCATATAATCATGTAACTTCGAATAGCAGGCAACAATGTAGCGTGAGATTGTAAAATAAGGAGGCGCTGAATGTCGAGTACAAGCGAATAATGCGAACAAGGAAGCTACTGGAAAACGCATCAATGGCGTGATGTTCCTCTCGTTAAAGTTTAAACCGTTAATCAAAGAGAGTTAAGACTATAATTAAATTCAGAAAGAAAGGAATCTGATGATTGAGTCTCGTCTGAAATCTAATGACACATGGGAAATTTTCGTTTATAATTCGCATCATAAAGTAACTACTCATCGTATATCACGTCCTTAGCATCCTCCATAAAATTTTATTTCCGTTCTTTGCGAGGGACTACAATACTAGATTTCATTGAGAACATTTCCCATGTGTCACTGGGTTACTGTGTTTCATATCTCTTTTTTTGTGAGATCTGGTACCAGTATCAAGATTCCTCGGAAATGAATACAAAAATTGCCTGAAGAAGAAAGGCACTTGAAAAATGCTGGCTCAGAGAGAAATTACTTGATTAAGAGTTATGAGAAGAACATTCTACTTCTTGGCCTTCTTTATTAACAGTGCTTTCTCCCAGAAGTAAAGAAATGAATATCAATTCATTACCATTGTTCTTTTACGCATAAATCTGTTTCTGTGAATTCCCATAAAGATCAGAATGAAAAATAAACTAATAAACTCACCTTAACTGCGCCACTTGGTTGTTAATTCGCCTTCCATGACTTCTAACTCCTGAAACGTTTTCTGGAACAAACAAACAAAATACAATTAAAGCTAGGAAGAGTTCTAAAAAAAGATATTGAGAATTTAAATTTAAAAAAAATGGAAAAAGTCCAAGTCTTTGTATAAACGTCGTTAAGAGACTGAAAAAGCTGTGAGCGCATAGCAATAACGTCTTACATCGTCCCCAATATGTATCACGCATTTTCTCGGACTAAAAATACAAGCCAAGGCCTGTGGAATATTTCTACATGATCTGCTCGAAATTGCTTCGAGAATACGTTAGTTACATGAAGTGGCACGTTCCATAGTAAAAGCACAAACTTAATCTGAATGCAAATTACTCCCCTAGATAGATGTATGTTTGGTGAGAGGATCGTTACTTACACCGGATGACAAGAGAGTATAGCAACTCTGAAGAAATAAAAGATATGTGCCCCAAGGAATTTCCAATAGGAGGTCAAAGGTTAAATTTCCTCCGATTTATTTCTTAGATTAAGAACAACTTTTCTTTGTCAGTCTATTCAAAAACAATGTCTTCAGAAGCATTTGTAAAAATTGTGTAATATTTTTATAAATAAGTTATTTTAAAAGCAGTTTGATTCGATTTTAATTTTAAGTTTTTGGTCTTATTGAATCTTTGTAAACTTAATATCAAGACCGACTTGTGGTATATAACGTCCCAGCAGGACGTAAACAAACTCACTGTAGAGGAACTATAAATTATTCTACAAAGTCCAACTAATAAGGGAGAATCTACTTCATGTCTATCACGTACTATATGTAGTAAATCTTCACTAAAACATTTACTATAACTTGAAATTATGCAAATTCTTGCACAGAAATTACAGAAATGACAATAAAATATAACGCGATATGTAACTATTGTGATACAACATCAGATTAAAAACAATTGAAAATAATATCAAAGAAATAATTCATAATTTTTCCAAGTAAAATTTTGAAACAAATTTAAAAAATTGTACCGATTGCATTGAGAATACTTTGGGAGACTGATTCAAAACGTACTCTAATTTTTTTACTATAAGGCGAGAAAACACGATGAAATTTGAATCCCAAATAGTTGAAACTTTCTGAAAACGAGAACAATCATGTGCTTTCGCCAGCAAATTAAATATTTTTAAAGAAATCCGATACAAGTTAATAAAAAAAATGGAAAAATTGGAACTTGACCTGTAATAAACTCTTCTAGAAACCGATTGACGTCAGCAATTTGTACATCTTCAACGATGACGAATCCTATCGTAATTTTTCGCATCCGGTGCCAGAAGAATTTAAACTTTATTTACTTCTGCCATAAGAAGCAAAACCTGGCAGTTGGTCATAAATTCTACATTCATAAATATTTACGTTTTATCTCAGTTAAAAAACAACAGTTGCAGAAATATTAAAATCAAATCGAGAATCAAATGACAATTATATTTAATAATAATAATAATAATAATCAATAATTAAATTTATTCACATCGCAAACGTCAATATTTCGAAATAGTCTGTCGTAAACAGATAGAACGTTGGTATTTTTAAAAAGATAAGAGACGCAGTAATCTTTTGAGCTTTGCCATGAGTCACATCATTTCCTTATTTCGCAATAATACATACACTGTAAGAAAAAACTATGGTAAATTTCCCATACATATATTGGAAGTAATTAATCCAGACACGTATTGAAATTTTTCCATACATCGGTATGGAAAAATAGTCATAACGTGTATGGGACTTTTCCCATACCAGGTTAGTATTTTTCCCATACTTGGGTATGGGAAAAATGCCAATTGTCCGATACATTGGTTGTATTTTCCTTATACACGGTTTGCATTTTCCTCACACTACAAATAAATACAATTAAATTATTTTTTTTAAATCGTAAAATATTTTATTGAAAGCTTCTAAAACTATACGTATGCTACATTGAAAGTCATTAAGAAGTATCAAAAAGCATAGTAATAATTAAAATGTAGTAAACTAAATCTAAATCTAGTAACCTAATGTAAACTATAAAATAAGATATAATATGTACATAAAATTATTATTATTAATTATTTAACATTTGCTTCGTTATCGAAAAAGTCTGCTTCTTCTCCTGTACGGTCCATCAACTTTTGTACTTAAGAATTGACCTATGCTGGTTTCTCTTCTTCTTTCCTCTTTTGTCTCCACCCTTAGTGGTTATTTTTTTGAAAAACCATTACGCAAAATTAAAATGGCTGAGTTTGAATGAACTCCAAAGTTTTACTGCTGTTTTCTCTGTACTTGTGGCCGAATGCGTAATAATAGGATAAGAAGGAGCACAAAAACCCTTCCAAAATGCTCCTGGGTTCCAAAATTTTATCTCCCTCAACGAAAACTTCACACTTAGTATTCTCGTCAAACACAGACTATCCTGCAATAAGTTTAAATTATAAGTACCGTAGACTCTGTATCATTTTATATCGGATCTTCTTTTTCTTCATACAGGACCACTGTGAGAAGAAAAAGGAGATTCAATATGAAGTGATAGAGAGTTTACTGTACTCTTTTCCGTTTCGATTTTCACCCGTACCCCCACGCCTAAAACATATTAATGTTAAAATGAAAATTGTCGCTTGGCAAGGGGAAAAGATAGAGTGAGATTGATGCATTACATCGACGTGTGAAAGACTGAGAGAAATATATAATATATATTTTCCACTTGCAAAGCTTTCTCTATGAGAAAGAACCAGACAGGAAAAGCCAAAAATTGTTAATATTATTTTAAAAATAATATTTTACGTTACAGCAATGCTTGCTACAACTTATGTACCTAACAGTTATATACAAAATCAACTTATTACGTATTTCTAGATTTTTCCCTCTCCTGTTGCTTCCTTCTTTTTGTACAAAATGTCTAGTTGCACTGAATCTTATTGCACTCACAATACTTCACTGTTTCACTGCTACAACTCGAAAATGTTTCACAAGTGTGTACTGAAACTATTCTGAATTAGACGTTTGACGCCATGATTGTATTATACTCTGTTCCTTCTCATCCATTCACCACGGTTACAGCACATGCGCGCTTCACTCGGCTGCGCATTCTGCAGCCTGTGCTTCAAAGTTCCATACATGAGTGGAAGTTTTCCCATACCAATGTATGAGAAATTTACAAGCGAGCAACGGATCATTTCCATGCTTGTATGGGATATTCAAAAGTATGGGAAAAATGCCATACTTTCATATGGGATAATTACGATTATTTTTTACAGTGTATTCTAAAAAGGATATACTTTTTGCTGGCTAAAAAAAAGGAAAATAATAAACTTGCAATAAACTTGGTCTTGAAATTAGACCAGGCTGGGGGATAAGCATTTTTGAATTGGTAATTCAGGGATTAGCATTTCTCATTCGAGCGAAGCACAAAACATTCGCTTTGAACTCGAAGTTAACACTAGACGTCGTTATCGATCGCATGCGATATTTGCATCGAAAGTTTTGCTGCCAGAAAGAGCAACCCGGTTTTGTGAAGGAGAGAAAACAAAACAATGCTTTCGATTCTGAATTCAAAGTTCTAAAGTCTTAAAATTTAGACTTCAAAAGAAAATAGAATGTCAACTTCATTCATTGAGTTTCCACTGCTGTCAAAATCTAACGACGTCCGCTGTTAAGTCTCAAACTAGATTTTCCACCAAGGACGTTGCGGGGTCTCAAACTAATGTAATTAAAAAGCTTTTTATGAAAAGTTAAAGGGACAAAAAGCTGGAAAGTTTAATTAGCCCAATTAAAAAGCTCACGACTAGTAAGTTTCTCGGCGGCCTTCAGGAAATTTGTTTTAATTGGAAAACATCTTTTAGGTTTTAAGTATAATTCGTCGAGCGAAGTCAAGTGAAATCGTTAGCAGCTTTACTTGTGAAAATGGATTTCTAAATGGAATGGAAGTCAGATATAAATTTTACATTTTATGGGAGATCCTGACAATCACTATTTTCTTGGAATTTTGAATCTTTGAAAATTGGCAAACATCAAAATTGGATCCTCTTCAAAATTAGAAGTATCCAAATGTATTATTCTATTCAACCAAAATTCAAAAAAGAGTTGATTCAAATTTGAATGCTGTAACTCACAACTCTGAATATTATTTAAAAAGCATATGTAGCTGAAGTTTTGAACGTTCAAATGAACGATTTTTTTTCTTAACTCAAATTTATCTAGAAATATTGTCCCATCTACAACATAAAAAGTAACATCATAAGGTTTTTAACATTACATTAGTTTCTATATTAATAAACCAATATTTTAGAACAAATTTGAGTTTAAAATGAAATCAAATAAAAATTTCGTTCATTTGAACGTTCAGAACTTCAAGCACATAAAAGCATCAACTATGGATATTCTGAAATTGAAAGTACCGAAATTGGAGGGTTTTGGGTACTGAAAATATTTCACCAAGATAAAATAAAATACCCTAAGCCAAAAAAAACTCATTTCTTGACAGAAAAAAAACTAAAGTATGCATTGGAACCGATTTTTGGGGAGCCAATAAAGGCGTAAAAAAAGGAACCTATTTTTATAGTTTCTATCTACAATGTATAGAAATGATCTATGCATTGTCTCGATTAGTTTCAGACAATGCAATTGATTTCTAAAAGATTCTAAAACGACTTCCTCATTCTTCTATCGCGAGTCAAGATACACCTGCGTCGTTAGGCGGGAAATAATAATTATATCGTTTTCTCACTGTCGCTGTTGAACACAGGACTCACAAAGAAGTCAGTGTCGCTTAAACACCCGGTATGCAAATAACGCACGAGCTCGATTGCACTCATTCTTCCGTACACTCCGCAATCACGTAAACGCATATGACAGTGAGACATTAAATTTGCATTTTAGTATGCAATACCATCATATCGTCGAAAGTACCGCTTTTCCGAACATTCAAATAAACCGTCTGTACTATCCTTTTTTCTACTCCTTGTTTCTTTTTTCTCCGCTTTTTTGAAATACCACAAGGAGCTTTTCTAGTATTTTCTTTGATTTCCGCAGGCGCTTTTACCTTTTATCATTCACTTTCCAGACGAACGAATGAGCGTCAAAAGGTCGCGTTTAACGACCACGTGATCACCGAGTACAGAAGGTCCCGAGAATCTAAAGACCTAAACCAAAGTACCAGACGAGAATCGAGAGGCTCGTATTTTTGCCCTTCACCTCACGCACTTGTACGTGCCACGAGTTCGAGGATCTCGGCACTTTTTTTCTGCAAGAAAAACCCAAGGTGAATAAACCTAGCAAAGAAAACCATGAATTGGTAAAAAAAACGGTTCGAGGTTAATTTTTTTATCGGTCCAAATGGATTTACTGAGGTAAATAATCCGTAGAACGAGTTTCTTTGTGTGTAGTGATTTGACGTTTTTTGTTTTTGGTGTTATACTCCGTTTAATTAAATTCAATTTGAAAACATAAACAACTTTCTACAACCACAACAAAGAAGAAGGAAAGAAAATGAAAACTCTAAGCATCTAAATTAAGAACATATCCAAATACTTCTATCAAAATTTTAAAAAATATGTTTCCCCAGAAAAAATTCTTATCCTGTTTCCTGACTCTTTTCTCGATTTGTTAAAATAATGCACAATTTCGATGCAAAGTGAGAGGCGCTTGCAATACGAGTACATAAGTCTCCGAAAATAACCTTAAAATCGGCACGATCTCAGCTCTCGCCTTATTCGGTGTTATACCAAGGGTAAATGGGTTTTCTCGGTGCCGAAAGTGTATGGAATATCAAACGACTCCGACGCGTTTCGTCGACTCTGATCCACACTCTTGAATTTATCTTTGAATCGCTGAAGTCTACTTGCATCAGTTTGCCTCTCTACGTTGCTTGTCGTCATCTCCCAAGATAATAGATTCTGCACGAAGTGCAGAGATTCTGGCAAGCATATCTAATTTCGAGGAATGCAGGAGATGTTTCAATTCTGGATATGCACCTTCTCATTCAATAAGAAAATTCATTAACACATCCATAAATTAACTCATTTTCTCCATAATAGAACCAAACAAGTATTCTGCAATAAAAAACAAAATCAGTTCAAGAAACTAATATATAATAAATTTGAAAATTCAAAAATTAATACACAATTGTGTAAAATACATAAATCAAAAATTAAAATGTTGACTGTTTATTACCTTCAAGATTGTTTCGAGTCAATAATCGACAAATTTCACAATTTAAACCCCGACAAATTATTCGAGGCAATTTGTAAGAAATTTATGGACAATCCTCCTCTTTGTCGAGAAAATGACGAATTGGATTTATGATATATATTTCTTTTTCTCGCGCAGGAACATTAATCAAGCTCGAATTAAGGGAGGCGCCAAAGGGGACGCAACCCCGGATCTTTTAATTTGGTTTTATCTCAAATATATATACAGTAGATACTTCATTTCCTGACGAGAAAGTTACTGACGTTCCTTATAAATGAATGAACTCGAAATAAATTAACAAATTTCCAATAAAAGTTACCTAACATAATTTTCACAGAATTTTAGTTTTATGATGAAAATTAATAAACTCATTAGTTTTGTTAACAAGTTCATTAATTTTTAACTTAATTTAAAATAGAAAATATTAGTTTTAGGATTAAGTTAAAATCCAAGGAGAGTTGTTTGTAACTTGATGCAAGAGACTCCATATAGTGGTTTGAATATCAATTTTTTTCAACATATAGTTTGTAATGTATATTTTTATCTGACCCGGATCTAAAACTGATCAGCATCATAGAACTGTTTTGTAATCCAAACTACAGCTGATGATATGATATAAGAAAGGATTAACCAAACCTTGTGATATAAAAAAGTTTGACATGTTGGAGTCATGGAACCTTTAACTCCAAACTGTGACTAAACTAAATTTTGATTAAAAGCAGACCAAGAAAACAAACCGAAATACCATCTGTCTAAACTATTCAATGAGTATGTTTATTTTTTAGGTTCAATGTCATTTAACCCTTCAGGTTATGATGAAGGGAATACAAATTTGAAAACATTCAAGTTTTTTAATGTAGGAGTTCAAGATTCAAGCTTTCATTATAAATAATAATTGACTGCCAGTTTATTTATGGATCAGTTTTCAGCTCCATTTAAACTCTTTAAAGCCTGGCAAAAGTTTAAAATTCAACAATACAATCTCCATAACCTCACTTTTTATGGCACAAACCCTACAGAAAATTATTATTATTACAGTTAACAATCATATAAAAGCTAATTATTTTAACCAAAACTAAATACAAATAAACAAACTGTCACAGATATTAACATGCCATAAAAAGATGACATTTAATTTTCCAAGAATCACAGGCTATGATTTTTTGGTCTGTAATTGTTTTTGGAATAATCAACAGTTACAAAAAGTCTAGAAAAAAAACCTAGTTTAAAAAAAAATTTCCAAGAAAAAGCACTGTAAAACAAGAGAGTAGCACATTCGAAATTCAAAAAACAAACATTTGCCACAAAATAAAGTGAGGTTATGTTCTAACCCCTCAATTGAGTTATTAACCCCGCTAAACTTTTTCGATTATATTGTCAAAACATTAATCAAATATTTCAAGCAATTCCCTTGGCAAAACCTATCAAATAAAGCTTCTCGCCAAGTTGGACGCCTATGAGGAAAACAAAACGTGACCCACGCAAACAAACCGACCAACGCTTGGGCGTCTCGATCGAAAGTAAACAACAATAAATATGAATATAATTCTCACCTTATAAAATACAAAAGTCGCGTGTGCTTCTTTTTAAGAGGGATGATGCGGTAATCCAATATGGCAGCCTACACACATGTCAAAACAAATGACCAAGAAGACGCAATAAACGAACACTTATCGTACTTTTTGTCTTCACTTTTGGCAGACACTGGCAATGACACTTCGTTATTTACGTTTGTTTATAACGTAGAACGTATTTCGCGACGTAAAAACTACACACATTGAAAGAATAATTTAGAAGCGGTGTTTTGTCGTAAAAAAAACCGATATATTAAAACAAGATCCATTCTTCGCGAGCGTTCGACGACGACTAACGGCAGCCTGGCAGCCAAGCCGAGGGGAAAGGAGAGGGGGAAGCGCCACCAGGGGTGCTCATCTCATGTCTGGCGCCCCAATGCATTTTCGATTATTTTTAAATTAAAAATTCAGAGACAAGAGAAATAGCCAATGTCAAGTTTATTGAGATTAATAGGATTAAACAATTTAGACTTTTTATTCATAAATTTAACCTTGTTTAATTGTTTTATTTTCTCTTCGATATTTTTACCTTTTTGCAGGTGTGGTCAACTTGTTTTCATTCTTCTGGTTATTTCGCTAGTACAAAAATTATTATTTTCACTGTTTGAATTGTTTAATAATAACCGAAGTAAATAATATTATTCCTATTTATTGTTTTATATTATATTTTATTTAATAATAAGAATAATACCTATTGTTCTTATCTTTTCACCATATTTTTCAAGAAGAAGGAAGACAATATATTGATTTTTCTAAAAGATTATTATTAAAACTTTCTTTCTAAAACTGAATCAGTGAAAAATGACTGACAAAAACTAATAATCAGAGAAATTCTTGGCTGAGTTCTTGGTTTAGCAATCAGTGAAAATAAACTAATTTTAACTTAAAATTAACTGAAATTTTATTAGAAAATTCACTGATTTGCAGGGAAAAAAGTTGCTGTTTTATTGCAAAAAAAATGACTGTTTTTTTCAGTTAGAAATATAACTCCAAAGTGAAATTTGACTTAAAAATTAGTCACTTTTAAATAATTCAGATGTAGAGAATAAATAAAAATGGCTTTATTTAAATTTATGCCTATACTGAGAAAAAATACTTTTGAATCTATAGCTTATGCTATTGCGATCTTCCAAAAGCAGATGCTATTGATTTAAAATAATATACTGTAGAATTTACAGTATCATTGTTGATTTAAAAACGGTAAAAATGGATTAAAAAATAGTAGATTTTGATTCAACAGCGATGCTATGAATTCCAGAGCATATTATTTGAAGTCTACAGCATCTACTTTTGGCAGATCGCAATAGCATATGCTATAGATTCAAAAGTATTTTTTCTCAGTGTAATAAACTAGGTCAGAGGATTTAATTAACTTTAATTAACTAAAAGTCACGAAAAATACTATCCTAAATTAAACTGAAAATAGAAATAATCAATAATCCCTTAATGAAATAATGTTCTTATAAAATTTTCTATCCATCACAAGTTTAATTTTACTCCATCTTTTGCTCCACTTACATAAATGATAAATTACTCCTTTTATTCTGGCATTTTATCGATACGAGGTCATCAGTTAGCGAACTTTATCATAGAACTCCAAAAATAATTTCAATAGTAGCACGTAGTACGATAGTCCCCTCAAACAGAAATAAGTCTCGTACGTTTCTGTAGTAACGTACAAATACAATTTCCACAATCAATAGATTTATATTTAAAAGCTTCTGAATAATACCCAAATGCTCCAGAAATTATTATTTCACTTTCGATTCATTAAATTAATACGATTATACACTTTCCAGGTCAGGAGAAAGATAGCTAACCAATGAGAAGAAAATTATTTCACTTTTAAAAAAATTGGTATAACTGAAACATACAGAGTGAACCAATGACTTGAAAGTTTTACTAAGGTGCAGAATTATTCAGGTGTTATCGACACCCGTCAAAATCGAACTACGACGGATCTTACGCTTTACTGTTTTATTACGAAGGCGACCTACAATTTTGCATGAATTTTTCATTCTTATTACGTTCTGCAAATATTTTTAGCTCTTTTTATTTTCTTGATATTTTGAGGCTTTTCTCAAAACGAAAATAAATTTAAATAAAAAAAAACTTAGAATTTAAAATTGGTGGATTTTCTTTAGTTTGGTTATTTGGGAACTGATATTCTTTAAGGATGTATATTTTTAAGGATGCTGATAATTTGATATTATTATTAATATAATGTTTGATCAATTAGTTATAAATACAATTAATTTCTATAATTCCTAATATTAAATTTAATGTTGTTACTTCCAATATTGGTCACAAATAATGATAACAGTTGAACTACGGACTTTGTAATGAGTGAGTGAGAGGAAAACCTTGTTACTGTTTGATTAGACTGTTTTTTTCAGAATGTTTGATGTGTATTGTAAACAAAGTTTTACATAACTTTAAATAAATCTGGTCGAACCGTCAGGGACACATGTACATATTGATTTCAATGTATCCCTTTGTGTGCACCTTCTGTCAGTCATCGTTATCAACGAATACAAATGCGATTCTCTGCTTCATTACCTATTTGTATTTGCTCTCTTGCCAGCACAAAGAGCAGCAGGTGCTTTTGCAAATTCGACCGAAATTGTGCTTTTAAATATTTATTAATTGCACACAAAATCTTATCAGTTACACAGAAATACAATAAAAAATTTCTATGCGTTTTATAGTTATGTGAAATATATGCTTTAATTGTTTCTTGAATTAGACCGATTTATAAGATAAATATGTAAAGGTGGTAGTAATCGATGGCCTCTGGTCTTTGTAAATTATTCGTTTATATTTAAGTACTGTCAATGCATTTCGCTGTCGAACCACAGGCTATAACTATAACAAATATAACTATAACAGAACTATAACAAATAACGGAGCATGCCATGAATATAGACTATTTTAGATGAAAAACATGTTTTTCTAACTGTAATGTACTTAGAAACTTACCGCAGTGTGTACTTTTCATCCAAATTAGATACAAAAATGAGTTATTCTCATATATTTAAGAAGTCAGAAATTATACATAGTCCTAAAGAGGCTGTGATTCCACAGCAAAATGCATTATCAGTATGTACTTAAATATATGTATACGAATAATTTACAAAGGCCAAAGGCCATCGATTACTACAACCTTTACACATTTATATGCTTTAATATTTGAAATTTATGTTATTTAAATGTAAAGTATTTAAGATATTTCAATTCCCGTTTCAATAATAAACCGAATGATTTTTTATCCGAATTGGAGTATAAAATACAGTTTTTCATCCCCAAACTTTTCATCTTGCCCCGAGCACAATGTGATCTACATTCCAGGAACATTCAGAGGATAAATGAACATTTAATCTGGACCATCAACCGACGAACTAATTTAACGTTCTCGATCCATCGTTTCACTCTACGAGGCTAAGACTTTAAATTAAAAAATCATTCTGCTTTCCAAACCAGAATCGAGAATGGTTCTGACAATCTTCAAATTGAAACACTTCTACAAATTTATTTAATCTCAGATCTTCATAGTACATTTTCGCTACCAAATTAATTAAAATAAGAATGAAAATTGTAACTTTAGATAAAAAATTGTTACAAAAATAATAGTAAATAAAGGAAAATTATTATAGTATATTAGTTAAAGATATAAATCTTTCGTTTTTGAAAAAGAAGGTATATCATTTTATCACGTAATTTTATATATATTTAGCTGGTTAACGCAGCTTATAACGTCTGCCTTAAATTAATGCATTTTCATCTTGCTGGGGGAATTTTTTCCGCACGATAAACTTTATCTCATTCCTGAGTTTGCCACGCAGAACGGAGAGACTTGGTATAATTAATGAATGTACAAGTTAGCGAACAAATGGTTTTCTGGACTTCATGATCATACGACATCGACCCAGTGATCCCAGATAGTGCATCTGATAATATCAGACGCACACCATTACACACCATTACACTTAATGCTCCACTTTTCATAGCAACCCTGCATTTATTCCAACACCCTGACCCGGACTGAGAGAATTCTGGGAAAGGGAATCGATATCAACCAAACGACATATTCGTCACTCGGTTTATTGTCGTACAGAATATAATGATCTGATGTGTATGTCCAAAACTACATTCGACAGCCAGTGACGTAGAATTTTACTTTTCTCAAAACATACAAAGTTAAAGCAAAATTTTTTCTTGTTAAGAAAAAATATTACTTCAATTAAGAAATATCGTTTTAGACAAAGAAAGATTGATTCAATCTATGAAAAATGATCTCAGTCACAGAAATTTAAAGTGTTGTTATTTCTTTGTTTCTATATTCATAATTTGGATTATAAAATTTCTTCTCTAAATTAAAGGCAACGATCGTTCTGGCTCGTATTTGTCGTAATTAACCTATCAGCATTAAAACAAGGGCACGTATAAGAAAAGGGGTGTGGGTCGGTAGAATACACCATTGCGCCAGCTGTGGCAAATGAGAAATGACGAATACCGTGAACAAAAGCTTATGAAAGTACTCACGAAGTACAATATATTCGGAGGGTCAAATCAACAGTATTCTCAATTCTACATGCAAAAGCATTATTTCTCATATTTACAAAAATACAGAATAAAATATCATTTCTTCATATAACTTTCATAAAATGAAAAAGGTAGTTATTTAGAAAGCTAGTGGCACTGAAATGGTATAAAATATGACATTGATAACTGAAGGGTGGCAGTACATAACTAGATAACCAACAAAATGTGAATTTTTCAGGTCAGCGAAAAAACATTGTGTAAAATCGAAATCACCATTTAAAGATAAAACAAAAGTCCGCTCCCGAGCTGAAGTGTTGCTAAATTGTGGTTAAAAATGTTTGATTAAAAAAAGTTATCCAGTTTTGAGGAAATACATGTGGAAGTTGACAGTCTCGAAGTGTCACTAACCAAAAATTAGAGCAGGCTCGGCTGCGGATTGTAAATAAAAAATACAATTTTTAGTTTAAAGAGAAAAATAAAAACTTTCTCCCGAGATATTGAGTTGCTGAATACGTGTAAATAAAGTTTGGTGAAAAGAGTTGGCCAGTTCCGAGTAAATCTACTGAGAATTTTGAGGGTAGAATTTCATAGGTTTTCAAAATCGGCTTTGGATAGCGATTAAAAATTGAATTTTCAATTTTTCATAAAAATAAAAACTTGCTGCTGAGATATGGGGATGGTGAATGAGAATGAAAAATTGTAGATAAAAAGAAATTATTCTGTTCCGAGAAAATCAAGATTTAGTGTGACGGTATCGCACTGAGTCAAAAAATTTTCACTGAAAATCTGATTAAAAAAATAAAATTATATTTTTTTATTAATAAAGTTTGATAATTTCGACAAATCAATTTCTTTAAATATTATCAAATTTAATTAATATCAAATTTCTTTAGAAAATTACAGTTTTGGAAAACTCAACTTTTCAATTTTTGCAACTAAACAAAAAATTTTTTTAATTAATTTCTGTCTGAAAAACCTTCTTTGAGATGCATTTATGCTTTTCAAAGTTTCTCAGAATTTTTTGATTAAAATTGTAAACATTATTTTCAAAAACTGTTGGTAACCTTATGGTGAAGTGGTCACTGAAGGGATAAAAATGAGATTTCGAAGAAATCCTTTTAACGCAACGTGTATTTGATTTTTTATGAACTTTTTATGCAAAAATCCCAGTTTCGAAAAAAATGTTGGTTATCTAATTTTGTACTGCCACCCTTCAACTATAACACAATAGTATTATTATACCGTAATAATCTTTCATCCGATAGCAAAAAAAGAAGCGCATAAATATTTCCCAAAATCCAAAACCGGAATTCATTCACCGATTATCCATTTGCCATAATTTTTAAAACTTTCAATTATGAAAAATGGCAATGGGGCACATAAAAGTTATGGCGAATTATGATAATTAGAAGAAATTGAAATTCAGTTAAAAATGGAAATTAGGACCGAAAGAATTATGGTCAATGACTAATGTAAAATGAATTTCGGACACACATATCAAGGGAAATGTTATGCAACTTGACTTTTATGCTTTGAATAAAATAATATATAAAAGTATGTCAACTGGAATAAATTTCAAGATGAAATAAGAACGTATTAATAGTGACCTGGAAGATTCAAACTTTGCATCGTGGTAGATGCAACTTTGCATGGTAGATGTGCATGTCACTGGGAATTCTTGGATTATGTGCACTCACTCGAAAGCACCGCGACAAGCTGAGGCTGAGATCCTTGTGCAGAACGTCAGACTTCCCCTGGGCTTTAACTAATACCCCGGACCTTTAAACGTCGAGAGATCGTTTAACCCTGACTGACCACTGCCGCGGTTCTGTGGTTCCACCAATTCTGCCCTGCCACTCCTAAAATTTAGTATGGAAACGTCCATTATTACATTTTACCCTTCAAAGTCCCTGATCCCTTCAAATAAATTATTTCATTTACACTGCCACTTAACTAACGAGAGATATTTCTTATAAAATTCAATTTCCTGTGTTCCCAAATTACTTTCTTTAACCAATTTACTTGCTAACTTCAATCCAATAGTAATTTTAATAATGTTTATTCTTTTATATTTAGTGTTTTTTCCATAAGAAATTTTTATAAGAATTAATTTAGAACTCGAACTTTCTTCTTTTAGATTACGATGAGTTCATATTGTTCATTTCAATGCGGAACAATTGACTTTTTGATCCAACTAATGATCTCCTTTTAGGATTGAATTGAAGCGGTATTAATGTAGTACAATTGTTTTTTTCGCTTTTTGTTTTATTACTCAAAAGGGTCTTAAATAAAAAGATACTTTGGACCGTGTAAATAATAAATAAAGTAAGAATTTCATTAAGAAATTTAATCTGTGAAAAGGAAAAAAGTATCTTTTACAAGGATGATTGTTTAATGTTGAGATAAAATGGATAGAGGATAAAAAGCATCGAAAACGTCGGTCAAGTATCAATAAAACGCTTTGCATTGCGCACAACCAATTTGCAACAACGGCTTTTTTATCGATCGCAAGCTTAACATTCTTTTTTCCTTGTCTACTCGACGAAACCGGCGAAGCGGACATTCGAGCACCAATTACGTCGGATTTTTGTCAAGAACAAAGGCAAAAACGGGAGAAAACTAGAACATGACTGTACTTAATACCTGTGTCGGTATATTAAATTATGGGCTGAACTGGTCTACCAGGCAAATGCTCATTGACCCTAATGTATTAAAAAGTAATAAAACTTCGATCTAACAATACACTTTCAATCACTTTACTAGATTAATGAATTTCGCTTTGTAATAATGTTCTTATTCGTTGGGTGTAGTATAAATAATAAAATGAAATCATATATTCTGAATTAGATTCCTCATGAAAGTAGTATCATTTTAGAAATAATAGAAGATGGATATGAAACCTGCATTTAGCTCTGGTCGTGTGATATTTAGACTGAAATTTTTTGCTTCGCTTTGCTTTTTTACGTTTCATATCTTTATACTTGACTCCACGATGAAACTCATGAAGATGAGTTCTAACCAGGCTCGAGTCATATCAGGGATTTAAAACCAGACCAGTTTCAGGGCCTCAGTTCTCACGAATTTAATGTATGTAATTATTAGATATGTAGTATTAGATTTGTGTAGTAAATTAGTTTCAGTAATTGCAATTTGCTTTTAGAAACAAATACACCACTCGTTTATGTTACAGAAATAAGGAATAAAATTTACTTCAACAAAAATTAACTTCTGTGATTATCCAAAGTTTTTCCTGTGACCCATTCCGATGTGACTTTTGAAATGAATTCTCCTCCAAATAAACAAGTCTTTGCTTTTACGTTTAATAAAGACAAAGGTGAGGAGAAATATAAAACTGATTTGTTGGTAGGATTGTATTTGCTCATTGGAAACCAGTGTATGTTAAATGAAAGGCAGTTTCACACGTGCCAGGCCTATTGTGCTTGTCGAACGAATTAACCCCCTGTTTGTGAGTGGCACGCTTGTGGGAAAAGGGGAGGGGGTGCATTTATGGCAGTCCAACTCTGGGTACAGTGGGGTACATCAATAGTCAGGGGCGAGCTAACATTCATTAGGCTTAGGCTTCGGGAAGGCCCAGCTGCTCCATAGACTTCTCTTTATATCGCCAAAAAGGCAAAGAGGATCAGGATCGTAAAATTTAATGTCCTACTATCAAATCAGACCCAGAGTTTCATTTCTAGAGATAAAGTCAACGGCCTTCGTCCTAGGTTGCATTTAACTTGGGGGGAATATATTTCCAAATGGATAAATGAAAATCTTCCGTTAAATCTTATTTTCTGAATGATACTTATTTACTATCCATTTATCATTAATTTATCAATTTACTAAAAAGTATCTAACTCGTAAAAAGCACCCTCAAATGACTCATGAAAATCTCAAATCTATTGGATTTTGTACAGAAATACAATATAAAAATCGCTTTTCACTAGAAATGTAATGTTCGCTGAGCAAACACGAGAGAAAGGAAAATCGAGTGGAGAGAGCGTGGTATTTATTTTTATATAAAAAATTGCATCGGAAAAATTAAAGGAAACTCGAAGTTGATTGAAAAATAGGAAAGATAAGCAGAGGTTCGTGTTCAGTGACGAGTTGTAATTACAAAATGTCTGCTGAACAAGCAAAGCTTTGGTGAAGTTCACCAGTTGGAAAAACGAAGGTCCCATAGTATAGGTGCCATTCAGGGCGTAAGGATAAACGAGAAAAGGTAACGAGCGGATATTACCCTTGGGGAATGTCCGCTTGTAACGTTCTAATTCCTGAAAGTCTGCCTTGCCTTCTGGTTAGGTATATTACACTTAGAACCGAAAGAACGGACAACTTCCGGTCGTCGGATGCAACGGTACACTACTATAGTGTCCACTTCCGGAAGTGGTCAAAGTTCATTCCCACGAGACAAGACTCGAGTAGCAGCAGTACTGACTTCACGGTGATCTGTTTGAGAAAGTTTGTTAAACTTGCATCGACACAATTGAGGGACATATGGAGTGCAGAAACAAGTAGTATTTTCAACTAATCTCTCAAAGTTGATCATTTTCTTTTACTCATTATAAAAAGATCATTTAAAAATTTCAAATCGAAAATTTACAGAAAAAATCTCTAACTTAAGGGAATTTGATACATAATGACGTCACAAATTACCGACTGTTCCTTATTTATATTTAGCGGGTTTATTATTAGAGAAATGCAAATATAGCGCTGAAATTTCGGGAAATGATAAAGAATATATTGAGGCATCGACGTCTGGTGAGATTCAGTTTTTATTTTCAAAAAACATTGTTTTTCAAAATCTAGTGTTGCCTTGTAATTGGCAAGTATTTTTATTACAAAAATTTAATGCAACCTAGGTGGCGCCCTTGTCCTTTTCTAAAATTTCTTTCTGCTTTAACAGCATCGCACTCTCACCTCGATTATACTTAGCGACTTTATTTCTTCGTTTTAATTACAAATAAAGGTTCGCGCATATTTTCATTAGCCTCATTTGTGATAACATCGATGTTATCTTCTTTAGTTAGCTGCAAATGCACAAAAAAATTAATAATAAACGAAAATATCTCAGGTCATCCATGTGCAATCACGCCATGCCATCAACGCATCGGGACTTCAAGGTGAACACAATTTAATTTAAAAAAGAACCTTCCGCTCTATATAAAAATTCAAGGGTGCTAGCCATCGATGCCGACATATATTCCTTATGAGTTTCCAAATTTTCAGCCTTATATTTGCATTCCTCTAATAATAAACCCGCTGTATATAAAGATATTCCTATCTTTATATTCTTGGAATGCGATACACATTATGAAATCATATTATGCGAATGAGGGTTCTAAAGCCCTTTTAAAATAATTTAAAATGACGAAGTAGAACTTATTTTATAAAATAAAATTTTTATCGCAGTTAATGTCAATGCTTTCTGGTGCCCTTGAATTTTTATATGGAGTGGAAGGTTTTTTTTAAAATTAAATTGTGTTCACCTTGAAAATCCGGTGCGTTGACGTGATTGCACATGGGTGGCCTGAGATATTTTCGTTTATTATTAATTTTTGGTGAATTTGCAGCTAACTAAAGAAGATAACATCGATGTTATCATGAATGAGGCTAATAAAAATATGCGCGAAATCTTATTTGTAATTAAAACAAAGGAAGAAAGTTGCTGAGTATAATCGAGGTGAGAGTGCAATCCTGTCAAAGCAGAAAGAAACTTTAGAAAAGAACAAGGGCGCCACCTAGGTTGCATTAAATTTTTGTAATAAAAATACTTGCCAATTACAAGGCAACACTAAATTTTGAAAAACAATTTTTGTTCAAAATAAAAACTGAAATTTACCAAACATCGATGCCTCAATATGTTCTTTATCATTTCCAAAAATTTCAGAGCTATATTTGCTTTTCTCTAATAATAAACCCGCTGAATATAAATAAGGAACGGTCGGTAATTTCTGACTTCATTATGTATCAAATGCCTTTAAGCTACACCAATGTAAAAATTTTTTTCAGAATTTTTGAAATTCAATATTTCGAAAAGTTACCAACGGATTTAGGTTTTCTGTTTCTTGTTTTGTTGGGGAAAGTAATTTCTAAAAGTTTGGTATGAAAATTTTTTTAATAAAATCAAAATTGTTGACATAATTAACGAACAAAATTTTGTATTTTTTTGGACTGCGGCAGAGCTATTAGTCGCTGTAATCATCTGAAACAAAAAGTCGAACAAGATTAATAAACACGAATAGACTGGCTATCATCGTTCACGGGGATTCTTTTTTTCTTTGACAAAACAGCAGCCTTTTTTTGCATTTTTTCAATTTTCAATAACTTTGCTCCGGAAGTTATGAAAAAAATTCCAGTGTACAGCGAGAGATAATCTATCTAAAAATACACTCTAAAAATTTGAACCAAATCGGATGAGTGATTTTCGAGAAACCTCTGCCGCAGTGCCAAAAAACATGGTTTCGAGAAAAACGCATTCAAAGTTTGGGGTACGAATTTCAGCCAGAGTTTTACAAATCAAAATTTACTATTTAAAATAATGTTCTGGTGGTAATTCTTTACGGATTCCGATATTTTTTATTTAGAAATACTCAGCATTAAATTTGGAAGAAAGTTATCAAGTCCGATGTATGAATTTGTTTATGTGTACAATTTTGCATAAACAAATTAAGTGACAAAATCAGAAATTTCCACAATTTCATCATTTCACGATCACAATCAATGAATATACTCTTGCAAAAGATAAACATATAATTAATAATAATAATTTATTGTTCATAACAAGTTTTAAATAACAAATCCACCATCACCGTCATTTTAAGTTGAAACGTATAAAAAAAGATTTCATTTTCATGAGTAATTGGTGAAATGATGGTGGATGATTAATTTATTGTTTAATTTATGATTAATAATATTGTTCATAAACAATTTTAAAAACAAATACGAAATTTATTTATTTTTGTGAGATCCAGGGACCTATTTGAAGAAGTCGTTATCAATCAGAATGAATGAAGATATTCTTGTAAAAGATAAAATCAATTAATTATTGCTAATAACAAGTTTTAAATAATAAATTCACCATCACCGTGATTGTTGGTGAAAACGTGAAGAAATACATGGAATTTTCATGATTCATCAGTGGAATGATGCTGGATGATAAATTCTCATGAAATATAAACAAATAATATTGTTTATAAACAATTTTATAAACAAAAACCAAATTTTTAATTTTTCTGAATAGTAAATTCCTGATTTATTAGCATATAAATTCATTTCTTACCAAACTTCATTGATGCCAGGGCCATAGTCTGCATCAGCTCCTGACGATGCGCCCGAGCCGGTTTCGGCAGGCCTAGGCGGAGAGTCTCCTCCGTGAAGGGGTCGTACAAAATCGTCTGTATCTCTGACAATTTTCGAGATATCACCGCAAAAATTTCACAGCATATTTTTGAAACTATAAGGAGCACGAAAATGAAAAAAAATTGAAAATTCCACAGTGGTGTAGTCCCTTAAAGAACACAAATTAACAATTCCTAATCAAAGCTTCCAGATTTAATTAATCGATTCAAAATTAGTTCAATAGATGAAGAGCATATGAAAGATTTTTTTTTAATACAAATATCAAATTCTGAAGTAGGTTCGAGTGGAAACAGTCGAATATAATATATTGCGTCTATGGGGTTTGCATGTGGCCGAGGGCAGTTTCAAAATGGACATCAGAGTCCCTTTGGGAACGTTTTGTCAACTTCGTTACTTCCATTTATAAAGTAAACGCTTCCTTCTGAAAATTTCACGCTTATTTATATCTAAATATACCTTTCCCTCAAGTTAGAAATTCATCGACTCCCTGGCACAGTTGCGCATGGTCGATTAACTTATTCGCCGCTAATAATGTTTAGAAATAATTGATTGATTCAGATTTTAGAAATCTCCTTTGAAAATTCGAGTATTTGATTTTCTTCATATTGTAAATTAAACTAAATAAAAAAGAAAAATTAGAAAGTTAGAAAATTAGAAAGAGGTAGTAGAAAGATAAATACGTAATATAATAAATGTGTATTTTTCTAGTGCCTTTGAATAGGTGGTTCTTTATTCAAAGAAAAAAGTGGGCACGGAGGCAACTGTGGTTGTGAACAAGGTGAATCAAGAGGACTCGATATGTACGAGTTCTCTAAAAACTGGTAAGAGTCAGTCAGAGTGAATCCAGGAGCAAGAATATGGACACAAAAGATCTTTGATCTTCGCTTGACGAGATATGAATGTCGATTCTGATCCAATTATATAGTCGTGTTCTAGAAGTTTTTTTGATGGAAGATATGTTCAGGTCAGCGGAAAAAGATTAATTCTATCAAAGAGAGAAATATAGTATCAGAAGAAGAGACATTCATCTATGATTCATCTTCTACTAATTAAAAATTCATTGTAATAAGTTCTTACTAAAAATCTCTGAAAATCACGGGAAAAAGCACCTAGTGAGAATTACTGACTGAACCAGTACCGCGGCTTTTCTTTCAACGAAATAATTCAAATTACTATTTCTGGTAGGATTTACTATCTGAGATAGTGGGGAAAACAATTAAAAATTGTAAAATCTCATATTACGATTTAAAATTGTTTTTCCCATAGTGGGGAAAACAATTAAAAATTGTAAAATGCCATATTACGATTTAAAATTGTTTTTCCCACTAGCTCAAATCGCAGGTTTGACAATGCGCAATAGTAAATCCTACTATAAATAGTAATTTGAACTATTTCGTTGGACGAAAAACCTCGGTACTGGGTACACAGTAAGCATTACTGGTTTAGCCAGTAATTTAAACTAGGTACTTTTTTCCGTGATTATTATTCTCGAAAATAAAATACCTCTACAACTCTGGAAATTCTTAAAGGAACTTCAATTCCAAAGGTTGAATGGTCGACGTAGATTTAACAGGTAAAGGTAGGAAAGAGGTAAAAAATGAGCATGCATGTTCGATATGCGGAACGATAGAAGGTACTATAGTGTTGAAGCAGACGATAGAATATTCCTGGAAGCAGTGTTAGGCTGTCTTCGTCTCTCTTTCGATGACCGACAAAGTAAAACCTCTTCAGAGTTCAACAGTTCTAACCCCTGGCCTCTTCGCAGGAGTCAGAGGCTGGCACTTAACATCCGCAAACTACTTTGCTGCGGTCTCAACGAGAGATCAGCAACAAGCTCCCCTGATATCGACTATACACACAAGTTGCAGTGATTATGCGAACAGACTTTTTTACTGCACATCTCAACGGTTCTCGAGTGGATCATTCTTGGAACTCTCTCCGTCACTCTCAATCCATGACATTTCCATTTTTTTTTTCAACGAACCTTGCTAATTGACGTCTCAAACAAACTTTTTGAAGAAAAACAATATTCCATTAATTTTTTTGCTAATACTTATTTCAAAATTATAAGTTACAAAACTCTAGCGAAAGAAGCCCATTTACAAATTTTCGATTAAAAATCCTTAGAAGGCCGAAGATGAACTCGGGAGGAAGAAACTTTTGAATTTGTCCCGAATGCAGAATGCATTTTGTTATCAAAGTTTTAGTCGAACATGCCTTTATCATGGTACCGAATAAATTTGAATCAGGAATTTATAAAAAATTAATACAACGTAATGTTACGGTTTCATTTGAAAAGTCAGTGATATTGTTCTATTATTTACATATAACATAAGTAAGAGAGATTCACCGAGAGATTCCAATTAAACTTCCATTTTAAACAGAAAAACTTTAATTTTCTCCGCTACAAAGTAGTTTTTCTGTACTAATTTATTTCCATTATTCCATTCTTTTTCAAGAAAAAAGTTACCGATGACTCACTGCATGTAATTATCGATTTCTCTGTTCTTTTAAAATTTCTTTCTAAATTTAGATTTAGACATGCAATTTAGCGAGAGACATTAATTATGTTGAGTGAGAAATCGAGAAATTGTGGAGAATGACAAATCTCGAAAGGTACAGTGAATGACAATACTTTCAGTTCTTGTCAGATGTGTTGAGAAAACCAGAGCGAAACGTGTCGATCGGGTGTTGGAGATATCCTTAGACTTTTTAAGTTTTACGGGCCGTGACGACGCCAATAAAGGCGCGACACAATAAAAGATACAGGAAGTTACGACTTGGGAAGAAGAACTCTTAGGTGAGACTGAAACCAACGGAAAAACCTTGCTTGCTATGATTCTCATGCCCCTAGCTATCATTGGTGGTGCAGTTTACAGTTCCCCTCAGGCTTTCGACTTTTCTGATGAAAAACTAACCCAGTTAACCAAGTCAACAAACACTGTATTCCATGACTTGACCTCAAAAACATTTATTATTCTTCCTTCTAATTATATTGTATTGAATTTTCTTGGCATACTTTCAGTAATTTGTTTCAATATTTATAAAATAAAATAAAACATTTATTAATTATTATTAATTATTATTTTATTTATGAATAGAGTTTGTTTTTTACTAGTGAAAATTTGATTATAGTGTATAAATTATACATGTAACTGGCAGAAATAAAGCTAAGAAAGAACGACTGAAATTATTTTCAGAGAGGGAAGTCTGTTCTTGAAACGTTAGTTGATTATGTTATCAAAAGTTGCAATGATAGATATTGAATGCAAGCAGTGAATCATTAATGGTCACTGTCATTTAAAATCCTCTTCACATCCTTTTAGTAAAGATTACTTTTCCCATTGCTATGAACTCTTATCTTTTCATTATGAGTAATACAATTTATTAGATAACAAATAGTGTAAATTTATCGTACAATTTAAAAATTTAAAAATTTAAAATTTAAAAATTTAAAAAACCAATTTAAAAATCCCTTAGAAAGCCGAAATAAAACCACAGTCAATTCGAAATGTCAAATCAATTTGTTTAACAATCAAAAACAATTGATAATACATGGGAAAAGTATTTATTTCTTTTGTATACAACTTTTACAGATCAAATTGATCTTTTCTTTGGATTATTTTTATATCTCCCAATTTACTGTATCCAGAAAAATTACAATAAAATTCTAAATTACGAACTTAAAGAATAAATCATGCAATAATTTTGCATAAAATGCCAAAATTGTAAATCAAAGCATAGATTGCTTCCGAAAACGTTATTTAAATTACAGTTGTTTAAAAAAAAGAAAAGGTAATAACTCTGTTAGTTCCGGA
This sequence comes from Euceroptres primus, assembly GCA_037177015.1. Lineage (NCBI taxonomy): Eukaryota > Metazoa > Arthropoda > Insecta > Hymenoptera > Figitidae > Euceroptres > Euceroptres primus. Next base: position 31,882 of record JBAGKK010516437.1, read on the forward strand.
AAGGGAAAAAATTGAGAAAAAGAATTGAGATTCTTGAATTAGTATTCATGGAAATGGAAATTGAGCAATTACGATTTTTCTATAAAACTATCACTATGTAGAACTTGCATATCTGGAATAACAATTTTTTATATGTATATATGAATGAAAAATATACCTATATGAATATGTATCGTGATGGATTTCACGAAGAATGGCAAATTTAGAAAAGTTTAATCGACTATCGGGTCTGTGCTGTGTCACGAATGCAGATCGTAGTCCAGTATGCATCCTGGCCTACCTACGCTCTCGCACACTCATACTTCCATGTAATCGCATTAAATGACTTTCACCGCTTGTCGAGGGCCATTGACTCTACGAGCAGTGCTCTCTCGATTCATTGTCTTCTTCAATCACGGGTCAAACAAAGTGCGCGTCAAGAGCTGATCAGTTTGGAATCACTACATATAGGATTAGGGAGACTCGACCCTGAAATAATCAGAGCTCCTGGACCTTTACATTCCCGGGCTGTGTTAGTTGAAATAGAGAGACTATTATCTGGACAGTAAAAAACGAGATGCTTGGCTTTATCTAACTGATGCAGAAAATAGGGTCTAAATACTATAAAGATAAGATGAAAATAATTTCGAAAAATTATAATTGGTGTTACGTCTCAGCTTGTTTTTAATATTAATATTCTTGAATATTTGTCATTGATTTACGCACGTATTTCCCCTTCGGCTTATCCGCAGTTTTAAAACTTTTCTTGTTTATTGCTTTTAGGAATTT
>JBAGKK010516438.1:0-13577 GCA_037177015.1 Euceroptres primus
TTTTGAAATTTTTAGAATCTTTGTGAAATATTCGGAATTTTTTTGAAACCTTTGAAATCTTGTCTACACGTATTTTTCAAATCCTTGAAATCCTTGAAATGTTTAATAAATGTTCGAAATTTTGGTGCAATTTCTTAAATTGAGTGTACACGTCTTATTTGAATCTTTGAAATCTTGATGAAATCTTTTGAAATCTTCTAAAATATTTTGAAACCTTTTGGAATTGTTTCAAATCTTTGAAATATTTTGAAATCTTTGACATCTGGTGTACTGCACTCTTTTTTAAATCTTTAAAATCCTTCATTATATAATGTGCACACACTTTTAAGTCTTTGAAATCCGTGAGATCTTTTTAAAATGTTCGAAATCCTTTTAAATATTATAAAAACTTTGAAATATTTAAAAATATTTTAAGATATTTAGAATTATTTTGTAACCTTTTGAAATCTGGTGCATATTCAAAAAGCGAGTGGTCAAAAACTTATAGAATTATTCACAATATTACAATCTGTTCATTGCAATCTATAAAATAATTAGTACAGTATACAAAAAGTGCATTGAAATCTCTTTATTTATTCTGTAATAAACAAAAGATAAATTATATCTTGATAAATAAAAAACTTTCCAGTAGCAAGATTTCTTATAAACGAGATGTTTCTTTCATAACAGACTAGAAGATTTAAATTAATCTTCGCATTTCAAAAAAATAACTGTTTTAAAAAAAAAGTTTCAAATTCAAGGTTCTCGTGAAAAATTCAAGGAGATTTGCAGGTTTTCAAGGTTTATAAAATCCAAGGATAATTCCAGAGTTTCAAGGTTTTCAAGGTCGTTGTACATCCTGTACAAATATAAATAAAAATTGTAATGTAATATAAAAAAATACCTTGAAAGTAACACGTGTCATAATTATCATCAGGTTGAGGAATAAAAGGTGGCGTTGCTTTTTGAGGTTCATCCCAAGGAAAGTCTTTGAAGAGACTCATTTTTCGAACCTCAGCTGCAGTGGGTCGCACACTTTGGTCCAGGGTAAGAAGAGAATCGATGGCTTTCGTAACAGATTCTGAAAGTGCTTCCTCTTCTTCTGGCCAGGTGACGTTCCTCGCAAGAATATTGGCAAACACCGCCTGCGGCGTCTCGTCGTTGAAAGGTGGAATTCCTGTACAGAATTCGTATAAACAGACGCCGAGGGCCCACCAATCAACGGCTGGACCATGTTCTTGTCTTAGGAGTAATTCTGGAGCTAAATAATCCGGAGTTCCAAGGATTCTATCGTCGGATCTGTTCAGACCTGATTGGGCTCCACGTCTTACTGATTTTGGGGTCCTGAAGAAATAAAAAAATAGGGATTATTAATTAATTTCTATTAATTTTCTAAGTTTACTGGTATTTTTAATTGAGTTTTTAATTAATTAATTTTTAATTTTCTAAGCTTACTGATATTTTTAATTGATGCTGTCGACCAGCAAACGTTAATTATAACAAGGAAGTGCGACGCAAATATCCGGAGCAAAGAACGGGAGAGATTTTTAATTATTGAGAAAACCCTCATTGATCTTAAACCACTTATTCAAAAAAAATGCGATAAGATATCGACCGTAGAAAGGAACTATATTCCATTTTATTTTATTATTATTTTATTATTTTAAATCATCGAAATGGACATTTGAAAGCACTCATTTGAAATTGACATTTGAAAGCAAATTTAAAAGAGTTTCCATTTCTAATTTATACACACCTATAAGGTGTATAACTTCCATCTCCATTCGAAGCAGGAGTTTTAATCGGCGAAATGCCCTGAGGTGATCTATGTTCCCCATGAAGACAATCCACACTCATATTCGGAGCCGAACTCGAAGTCGTGGATGGAGGCAATTCAAACCTTGTGTTCTTAACAAGTCCTGATTTTTCCTCCTCCATCAATTGCTTTTTCCTATCAGGCCAAACGCTATCTTTATTCGCAGAAACCGGTGTACTAAACGCCACTCTTCCGCCAGTTCCACCCTCCGAATTACTTTTACTCTGTGCCTCATCTTTTTCCTTTCTAAATCCGGAAGTCCCACTAACAGGACTCTTATTGCAATTAAAAATCGGGACTCGATTCTTCCTCTTGGGAGTCAAATACCCTTCCAACTCCATCAAGCTAATCTCTCTCGTCAGTCCAGTACTCGCCGTATGAGTATTCAATCTTTTTCTTTTGGTCGCTCTCACAAAAGAATTCACGCAGCTGCTCAAAGGGCTAATTTGCGATAAAGGATGCGTCTTCTCAGCTTCCAAGGTAGACTCATCCTCCTCTTCAGTGTTCTGACTATGGGGATGAATCGCTGGAGAAATCTTGAAAGCACTAACGGAAGAAGCCTCACACGTGTGATAGCTTCCAGAACTCGAAACATTTCTATCCATCGTTTCTGTGTATCGTAACAAATCTTCAGCAGACTGAAAGGGATTGATGCCAGAAACCTTGGAATAATCTCCTGAAGGCGTCGTACAACAGGAACTCAGAGAAGCTTGGAAGGACTTTCGCTGAAGAGCTGGAAGCAAATTGCAGGCTGGATTGCTTCTGTCGGTGGAGTCAAGAAGATTTGAATCACTCGCTGATTTCTGTCCTGACCCGAAAGACAGATGAGAGGTAAGAGAAAGGAGTTGACCTGGAGTCCTGGTGCATAAACTTGGGGTGCAGTTTACAAGGTCAGAAATCTCCAGGTCTCTGTGGAGAGTTGATATTTTACTGAGACCGAAATCTGTTAATTTGACGTGGCCTTCTTTTGAGAGGAGCATGTTGTCTGGTTTCAGATCTCGGTGAACAATTCCATGAGAGTGAAGGTACTCGAGAGCGAGGGTCACTTCTCCGGTGTAAAATGATGCCATGGACTCTTCCATGTAACCGTGGTAGCCTAGAAGACTTTTGAGATCACCACCGACCATGTATTCCATTACGAGGTAAACGCTGGTGAGAGTTTGGAGAGAATAGAAGAGCTGAACACAATAGGGACTTCGAGTTATGGCTAGGGCGTTTCTTTCGATAACTACTTGCGAGGCCATGTTTTTGTGAATCATCTCGATTTTTTTCATCACTTTGATCGCATAAATCTGCTCAGGATTCGTCTTTTTGTAGCCGAGGAAGACTTTGCCGAAGGCGCCTCTGCTTATTGGCTTGACTATCTTGAAGTCTTTGATCTCTGGCACCTGAAAGCAAAATCGAATTTTTTAAATACAAATGCAAGACAGAAAATTTGAAGACATGAAAATGACAACTCGATAAAGACCATTTGAAGTTAGCCCCTAAATTAGGTTACTTTAACTACTACTTGGGGGGCCAACTTCAAATGATCTTTAACGAGTTGTCATGCTTATGTCTTCATTTGCAAAGAGAAAAATAGCTTGAATATAATTTCTTTCATTTGAAAAATTAGTTTTTGAAAAGTAGGACAGGAAAAATAAAACCAATTAGCTACAGGCAATTAGATAATTTATTTCGTCACATTACATGCCCATCACATGGCCAATTTTGAATTCAGCAAATACAGATTTCATAAAAAAATATATTGAGTATAAAAATAAATCATCGTGAATAAAAAGTAGGAGTTTTATTCAGAATTTAGCCTTCCAGACAAAACTCGCCCAAAAATCCTAAAATCTCTTCCTCGAAGATAACTTAAAATTTTTACAATAACAAACATCGGCAATTTAACTTCTCCATATTTCTGAATAAAATTTACAGTTTTCTCAACAGAATCCTCCAACGCTTTAACCCTTTCAAAACGATAGAGCAATAAGAACGCATAACAAGGAAATTCATATCTATATTCCACAGAACTCAAAGTCCTCCTTATTTCCTCATTCCTTACAATCTCAATCGCATTAAAAAAATCTCGAGTCAAAAAATCATTAAACGAAAATCTCACTTCCTCAAAAATTCTTCTCGCTTTCAATTTGACCAATTCAAGTTTGCAACGCTGCAAATAGGAAAGTACTTGTTTCTTTAATATATTATTATTATTTCGAAAATAAAAATGTATATAATCACCCAACTCGTTTTCCCTCAAAGCTATAAAGGAAGTCAGGACTTCTAGCCCTCTTCCCAAACCACAAACTTGAAAATTATGATCGACGTAACCCATTAAAGGCTCACCAATTGGAATGTATTCCATTTTTATCTTTGCTCCCAATTCTAACAAACATTCGACAATCTCAGGTTTGGACAAATAAGTAGCAATATGCAATGGAGTTGCACCCATTCCATTTCTAGCATTAATATCCGCCCCACAATCTACAAGATATTCTATCATTTTCAAGCTGCTTCGATACTCAGCTTGCGTCACGTAGTGAAGAGGCGTGTATTCGTAAAAATTTTTTATCTCTATGTCAAACCCATGTTTCAGCAAGAGATCAACAACCTCAAAAGACTCTCCAACAGACGCATGATGAAGAGCTGAATTTCTCTGCTTATCCAAGGCTTGCAAATTTACACCTAAACTCAGAAGAAACTTCACTGATTCGACACATCCTGCCCTACAAGCTTCAAGAAAAGGAGTTGTTCCATCTGCTGTTGGAATTTCAGGATCAGCCCCAAATTTGAGAAGAAGTTTCACTATCTCCAGATTACATATAGCCTGTGGTTCATAATTAGGATTGTTTCGAAGTATCCAACGATGATGAAATTCTTCATAGTAATATCCATCACCAGACTTCAGGAGATTTCTGGTTTCACTCCGCCCACAAACCAAATGAAGTGGAGTTTCTTTTGTAATGGAGGATTTTTCATTCACAAGAGCACCAAAGCTCAAAAGTATTTTACAAATTTCCTCATTTTCGAGGCAGGCAGCGTAATGAAGAGGAGTATAATATCCACGAGTTCTGGCATTTACATCTGCTCTCTCGTTGAGGAGAAAACGAACTACTTCTGGAAGTTGTTCTCTAACTGCATAGTGGAGAGCTGATCTATCAAAATATCCTTGATAATTTAATTCTTTAGGAGGTAGAGTTTCATATTTTGCAAAACGGTAGTAATTATTATACCAATCCATTTTTTTAACATTTCTTTTTAGCACTTCTTCTTCTGTAATGGAAGAAATAGATTTCCTGCAGTCGTTCAAAACCAAGTTAAAAATTTTAACGTTGCCTATTTTTGCTGCAAACAAGATCAAGAGTGGATAATCTTTTTTGGTGAGGTTTAAATCGGTTTTGTGGTTCAGGAGGAGTTCCACGACTTTTTTGCTATTTTGGAGTTTGCGAGATGTAAAATTCAGTGACGGATACTCTGTCAAATTTTCATCTTGCCTTGAATTTTTAGGAAGTTTTGAAAGAGCTTTGTCTATTATAAGTTCGACTATTTCTTCAGATCCGCAAAGTAAAGCTCGATGGAGAGGATATGTGCCCATTTTGCAAGAAATATTAACATCGGCGCCATGATTTATGAGAACATTAACCATTTCTGCGGAATGTTTTACTACAGAAATGAGTGGAGTTTCGCCTTTCTGATCCTGAACGTTAACATCTGCTCCAAGTTTTATCATCTGTGTTACAGTTTCTACAGTGCCACGTATAACTGCAATATGAAGTAATGTGTTTCCATAATAGGGACAAGTCCACTGAAGAATGCCGTCTTTAATTATTATTAAATTAATAAGATCTTCATTTTTATCCTCAACAGCTCGCGAAAATGCAGAGAAACATCTGTTGTATTCTATTTCCGTTCGTGGTACTTCTGGTACGATTTCAAGCTCAGCGCTTAATTCGCGTCTATATTGAATATATTCTTCGTTCGTTCGTGGCACTTCTACTAACTTTCTTAGAAAATCCATTTTAGAAGTCCTTTGGATCCTACAAAAAAATTCAATGAAATTGAAATAGGATTTGGAAACTAAAAAACTTTAAATGATAAAATTTCTTGTAAAATTGCAAAAATAATATTCAATTTTTTGTGAGAAGTGCCTTATTCCAAAAGCAATCATAATATTTAAAAAATCTTTAATAATTTTTTATTTAATAAAATATCATTTTTTTGACACAGTGTGCGTAAAGTGCGTTTTTACACACCGATATTAGTGCATAAAACGGCTTATTACACACCCACTGATATAGGTGTGTAAAAACGCATTTTACACACACTGTGTCAAAATAGTATATTATGCAAAGAGTTGCAAATAGTATATTACGCACGAGTTACATACAATATTTTTTGACACAGTGTGCGTAAAATACGTTTTTAACACACCCACATTAGTAGGTGCGTCATAAGCCGTTTTACGCACTAATATGGGTGTACCTTATTCTAAAAGCAATAATAATATTTAAAAAATCTTAAAAAATGTTTTATTCCTTAAAGAAATATAATGTTTTGACACAGTGTACATAAAATGCGTTTTTACACACCAATATTAGTGCGTAAAAAGGCTTATTACACACCCACTAATATGGGTGTGTAAAAACGCATTTTACGCACACTGTGTCAAAATAGTACATTTCGATACGTGTGTGAGGTGATTATTTAGCGCACGAGACGTTTTTCGCACGAGCGAAGCGAGTGAGAAAAGTCAAGTGCGCTAAAAATCACCTTTCACACAAGTATCGGACAGTATTTTATCCCACAAGAGCCGAAAAATCATGTCAAAGTTGAGATTTTGAGGTTAGAGTGGTATAATAGTATATTATGCAAAGAGTTGCAAATAGTATATTACGCACGAGTTGTATACGATATTAAACCCATATTAGTGGGTGTGTCATAAGCCGTTTTACGCACTAATATGGGTGTGCCTTTTTTTAAAAGCAATAATAATATTTTAAAGTTTTATTCCTTAACGAAGTATAATTTTTTTTGACACAGTGTACGTAAAATTCGTTTTTACACATCCATATTAGTGCTTAAACCGGCTTATTATACACCCACTAATATGGGTGTGTAAAAACGCATTTTACGCACACTGTGTCAAAATAGCATATTATGCAACGAGTTGCAAATAGTATATTAAGCACGAATTGCATACGATATTTTTTGACACAGTGTGCATAAAATGCGTTTTTAACACACCCACATTAGTAGGTGTGCCATAAGCCGTTTTACGCACTAATATGGGTGTGCCTTATTCTATTATATAATTTTTTCGACACAGTGTACGTAAAATGCGTTTTTACACATCCATATTAGTGCGTAAACCGTCTTATTACACACCCACTAATATGGGTGTGTAAAAACGTATTTTACGCATTGTGTAAAAAAATATCGTATGCAACTCGTGTGTACGGTTTTGCACACGCGTGGTGATCACGTGTGTAAAACTGCTGTGTAAAACTGCATTTTACGCACATGTTGCATAATATACTATTTCTTATTTTCTAAATATATTCTAGAACTCCAACCGACTTGATTATAAAATTTACTCACCTAAATACTAAAAAAAACCATTTAATCACTCAAGAGTAGAAACAACTACTCAAGGTCAAAACTTAAAAGTTAAATGAGGATAATTTTTTTAGTTTTTCTATCAATTTTGTTTTAGTCTTAAGACGGTAACTGCGTCAAATGACTGATTGTGAGTTATTTGATCATTAGTCTCTGACAAGTGACAACGTGGAAAACATGGTGGAAAACCAAACAAAGCGAACGAAACCTATTCCAGGGACGTAACTGTTGAACTCGAATCCCTCAAATTTGTTCAGAATTTTTTTTGTAGTAATTTTTAAAATTTAGTAATTTGTTTAGAATTATTTGTAAAATTTAAATTAAAAATATATATGTATTTTATTATCTGTTCCGACAATTATCTGCTCTGACATCAGGGTAATGTTAAAGTAAAATAAAAAATTTGGTATTCATTGTTCTACACTTCTTTTATGATAGTTTCAACAGGCGGTAATATTCAAAAAGGATTATATTTCCAACATTGAACAAAAGGACGAGAATTTCAGAAGTAGAATTTTTATTTCTGACAATTTTTGGAAATTATTTTACATGGTGGATGGATGTACAAAATTACTTAAGTAAATGCAACTCTTGTTTTTTGTTGTTTGTTATTATTATACTGACTTTGGAAAACTTCTATTGCAAATGAAGAAACTAAAATCATCAATTTGCTCCAAAATTTGAAAAAATTGTAGAGCAAATAAAATAAAAAATTTGAGGCCAATTAAATTTGTCTCAAATTTAATGTACATATACTTTACAACGTCAGTATTTAAAAGTATTACATTGTATTGAAAAATGTTTTTTAATAATATTATCTTCTCACTTGAAAATTATTTCCACGAAACCGAAAAGGATAATAGATATCAATAAATAATTAATGCCAATTCATTTGAGGTAACTGAGCAATTTATTTCAATTCATTGCAATCTCATCAGAAATCTTGTTTCAATTCAAAACACTTGATAAAAATAATAATCCGGTTTACCTAGAATTTTTCCTCTAATGAAATATGTACAGAAAACCATAAAAAAAATATTTTTAGATGAAATAAAATAATAACTTACTATATTATACTATACTATACTATTCTATACTATACTATACTATACTATACTTACTATAAATACTTTCTTTAGTTATTCCTGATTTAGTCTCCTCTCAGACAAAACTCTTCCAAAAATCCTAAAATCTTTTGCACGAAGGTAACTTAAAATCTTCAGAACAATAAACAGCTGGGAAAACTTCACGGAAGCATTGATTATATTCCTCATCCGTTCGTGGCACTTCCGGTATCTTGTCAAGATTTATTTTAGAAGTCACTTAGATCCTGCAAGAAAAAAAATCTATTAAGTGAATTAAGGAAACTAAAAAATCTTAATCATGAAAACAATAAATAACAATAATCTAAAATACAAAATGAAAAGCATTTACCTGATGGAAGTAGAATGTTTAAATAATGTTTTAATTGTTAACTAAATTTTTCTGTCACAATTTCATTTCAATCTTTACGCAAAAAAGGGAATTCGTGACGTGACTCAAATCTATTTACTACTGAGTGTAGAGAATCCTGAAAATGGGATCGATCCATATTCCAGGGATGTAATTATTTCACTCAAATTCCTGAAGTTTAACTTATTTAGAACTATTTACAAATTTTGAATGCAATAAATATTTTTTATTATCTACTCTCATGGGTACCTTTAAATAAATAACATCATTTAATTTAATGCAACTGAAAAATTTATTTTGATTCAATACTACCTCATCAGAAGTCTTGTAATTCCAAATTCTTTATAAAAATCGGATTAGTACCTAGTACTAATTTACTAATCCTAGTAAATCGGACTAGCTAAAATCTTTTCCTCTAATGAAATATAAAATAGTGTGCAACAAATATATTCAATTGAAATAAAATACAAAATCAGTCACTCTTTATAGAGGGAACAAAATACAAAATCAGTTTACTCTTTGCTCTCAGATAAAAATTTCCCTAAAATTCTAAAATCCTTTGCGCAAAGTTGATTTAAAGTCTGCACACTAACAAAAATCGGCGACTTAACTTCTCCATGTTTCTTAATAAAATCCACAGTCTTCTCAACAGAATCCTCCAACGCTTTAATTCTTTCAAAACGTTTTTGTAGAAACAACTTATAACAAGGAAATTCCTCTTTATAATCCCCAGAATCCAAAACCCTCCTTATTTCTTCATTCTTTACAATCTCAGTAGCACTTAAAAAATCTCGAGTCAAAAAATCATAAAACGAAATTTCCACATGCTCGAAAATTCTTCTTGCCTTCAATCTTTCCAGTTCAAGTTTGCATTCCTTAAAATAGGAATACACTTCCTGTGTGTCACGATCTTTAAATTCATAAAATTCAACATAAAAATGTATATAACCACCTAACTTGCCTTTTTTCAAGGCTATGAAAGCCGCCAGGACTTCTTGTCCAAAACGCCCACCTGAACCATACAGCCCACTCCAAAATGTACCCATTACAGGCTGACAATCTTTATTGTATTTCAGTTTTACCTCTGCTCCCAATTCTAACAAACATTCGACAACATCAGCATCGCCCACAAAACCAGCAATATGCAGCGCAGTTGCACCATTTCGATTTTTAGCATTGATATTTACCCCACAATCTACAAAGTATTCTATCATCGCCAATCGGTTTATATTCCCGCACTGAGTTACATAGTGAAGTAGAGTGAATTCGTCCTCATTTTTAATGTCGATGCCAAACCCATTTTTCAGCAAGAAATCAACAATCTCAAAAGAGCCTCCAGCAGCAGCATGATGAAGAGCTGTATTTTTATCATCATCCACGGATCGCAAATTTGCACCAAAACTTAGAAGAAGCTTCAATGGTTCCATGCGTCCTGCCCTGCAAGCTTCAAGGACAGGAGTTGTTCCCTCTATTTTTGGAATTTCAGGATCCGCTCCACTTTTGAGAAGAAATTCCATTATCTCCAGATTAAATATGGGCTTTGGTTCATGAGGTGGATCAATTCGAATTATGAAATGATTATGAAACTCTGGATAGTAATATGCCAAAAGTGGACAGTAATATCCATCGCCAGACTTCAAGAGATTTCTAGCTTCACTCCGCCCACAAACCTGAAAAAGTGGAGTTTCTTTTATATAAAGGGTTTTCACATTCACGTGAGCCCCAAAGCTCAAAAGTATTTTGCAAATTTCCAAGTTTTCGAGAGAGGCAGCATAATGAAGAGGAGTATAATGTGCACTAGTTCTGGGATTTACATCCGCTCCGTGATTGAGGAGAAAACGAACCACTTCTGGAAGTTGTTCCTTAACTGCGTAGTGGAGTGCTGTTCTACCAAAATATCCTTGATGATTTCTATCTTTTTGATCGTTTTGATACCTTTTTCCTTTCAAAATGGAATCTATAGATTTGTTGTAGTCCTGTAAAATTAAATTGAATATGTCCTCGTCGTCGACCCTTGCTGCAAAAAAGAGCAAGAGTGGATAATCCCTTTTGGTGAGGTTTAATTCGGTTTTGTGGTTCAGCATGAGTTCTACAACTTTTTTGCGATTTTGGAATTTGTCGGATGTAAAATTCTCGGACAAATCCTTTGGTAAATCCTTTTTTAAATCCTCTGTCAAATTTTGATTCTGAATAATTGAATTGTTTGGAATTTTTGAAAGGCCTTTCTTTATTATAAGTTGGATTGCTTCTTCAGATCCGAGATACAAAGCTTCATGGAGAGGACCTGTGGACTCTTCAAATAAAATATTAACGTCGGCGCCATTATTTAGGAGAATCTTAACCATTTCCGTGGAATTTTTTGGAGCAATAAAGAGTGGAGTTTCGCCGTGGAAATTCTGAGCGTTGACGTCTGCTCCATGTTTAATCAGCTGTTGTGCGGTGTTTGCAGTGCCAAATCTAGCTACAATGTGAAGTAACGTTTCTTTAGAATCCTCAAAAATCATACGAGGCATGCCGTCCTTAGATATTATTAAATTAATAAGGGTTTCATTTTTATTAATAACAGCTTTCCAGAATTGCCAGTAACATGCCATAGGATCTTTTTTCTCTTCTCGTGACACTTCCGGCAACTTTTCAACATTTATTTTAGAAGTCTCCTGAGCTCTGCAAGAAAAAAATTCAATTAAATCAAATACGAAACTGATACTAAAAAATGTTATAAATCAAAAATTATGTTGTAATTATTTGTTTGGAGGACTAAGAACCATTCGTAATCGAAAAATGAATTTTCTGAACAGTACCAAAGTCTGGGAAATTTGATAGTTCCCGGTACGAAAACGGGCTTGAGAAATTTTATAGTTTCCGGTACGAACCCGGGCTGCGGCAGTTTTTTTCTGAAAATTTGGACTGGATAAAATTTAAATAATTAATCTAGTCCATGAGAGACAGGCATACTACGGACCCATTTGTTCCGATATGTCGTGGGAGTGGTGTCTCTCTTGGAAAAGTGACGAACACTTGTAAAATTTAAAATGTAAAAACACTTGTCAATGTAAAAATAAGTTTCCATCATTGCCATCCGATATGGAAGAAATTTGATTATATTGTAAAATTGCAAAAAAATGTATTTATTTTTTGTGAGTGCCTTCCTATTCAATAAATAATGATAATATAAATGATAAAATATAAATATATAAATAAATATAAAATAAACCGCGAAATTCTTCAAGAATAGATAAAATTATTCAAGGTCAACAATTAAATTTGGAATCACTCTGCAATCGTTTTTATATTTTTCTATCAGAATCGTACATTTCCGTTGTAACATAGTCAGGGCTCTGCTTATAATAACTCAAATCTGTTTGCTACTGTGAGTGGAAAACCCTAAAAATGCGAAAGAACCTTATTTTATGGATGTAATGATTCAAATCCCTAAAATTTAACTTATTCGGAATTATTTACAAATTTTTAATTCAGCAAATCTTTCTTATCATCTATTCTATCATCAGGACAATATTAAAGTAAACTAAGAAATTCTTTATCAGTATTTAAAATACTGGAATTTCAGTAATAGAATTTTTATCTCTGAGAATTTTCGGATAATTCTGGATAAATTCTTGGATTCTTGGATTCTGTAATTTCAGTAATAGAATTTTTATCTCTAAGAATTTTTGGATAATTCTGGATAAATTTTTGGATAATTAATTCAAATTTACAAGCAAAAGTAATTAATAATTTATTATCTAACCTTCTACAACTAGAGAGTCCTCTAATGCAGCTCAACATTCTGAACTGGCCAAAACCTGTAAGTACACTGAAAATAAGAAAAATTAATTTTCAATACTGATTAAATTAATTGAATTACAAGTTTAAAAACTCTCTCATAGTGATGAGATTGTTTTGTGTTAATATATGTGCTACTAGTGACGAGAATGTAAAAATAATAAATTTAGAACTAACTTTCAGTTATGAATCTTATTAACTTCACTTACCTCGTCTGTAAAAAAACTTCCTGAAGAGATAAAACTCCCGAAGACCAATATTTGAAAAAACAAAATCGTAACCAGAGATAATCTCTGTCGTAATAACGGAGTTATTACTCCGTGGTCGTAAAGCTGCCTAATTTGAAAATTGAAACGTTTTGCCTTGTTTGTATTTTCCTGCAAGCCTTATGGTTTTAAATCGTAACACATTGAGGAGTAACCACCAACTGACTGAGTGTGAAAACCCCAGAGAAGCTGAATCTTATTCCAGGAACGTAACTTTGCGCAATAATAGATAATTTATAAAAGATTTTATGTTGTGGCACTTCCGGCAACTTTTCAACATTTATTTTAGAACTTCACCTGGGTGACTTTAATCTTTTCAATATGTGACGTTTCAACTACTACGACTCCTCCCGTTGTCTGCGTCACAAGATTCGGAAGATAACACGCGACATAAGCAACCACCACCCCAAGTTTTCTGGTTTTCCCATGAATGAGTGTTGCGTGCGCTGAGGGGAAAGACATTATTTATATTTTGTTTCACCAACGGTGAACGAAACGTAGCAAAGGCTATTAATAAACCAAATATAAAATTATCAGCTATTTCTACAAACTTACGATCCTATACCTTCTACTTTTCTAGGAATCCAAAAAATTATTTTGATAAATTTTTACCTCATCAGAAATCCTATTGCAATTCTAAATCCTTTATAAAAAATAGTAATATAGTATGTATGTAT